>PVKU01000178.1:0-70156 GCA_004027475.1 Anoura caudifer
CTTTCCTTCCTTTCCTTCCTTTCCTTAAAGCAGTCCCTTTAGCATCTCTTGCAGAACTGGTTTGGTAGAGGTGTATTCTTTTAGACTTCTTTTGTCTGGAAAGCTCATTATTTGGCCTTCTATCTTGATTGAAAGCCTTGCTGGGTAAAGTAGTCTTCATTGCAAGCCTTTGTTTCTCATTACTTGGAATATTTCTTGCCATTCTCTTCTGGTTTGGAGTGTTTCCATTGAGAAGTCAGCTGCTAACCTTATTGGGGCTTCCTTGTATGTTACTTCCTTTTTCTCCCTTGCTGCCTTTAGGATTCTCTCTTTGTCTTGGAATTTTGCCATTTTAATTATGAGGAGTCTTGAAGTGGATCTCTTTGGGTTCCTCTTGATTGGGACTCTGTGTGTTTCCTGGATTTGTGTGACTTTTTCTCTCATCAAATTAGGGAAATTTTCCATCATTACTTTTTCAAATAGATTTTCTGTGCCTTGGTCGTCATCTTCTCCTTCCAGTATCCCTATTACATGCATATTATTATGTTTCATATTGTCTTGCATTTCTTTTAATCCCTCTTCATTCTTTCTGAGCCTCTTTTCCTTTTCTTGCTCTTTCTGGGTGATTTTTTCTACTTTGTCCCCCAACTCACTGATCCGATCTTCTGCTTCATCGATTCTGCTTTTCATTCCTTCCACTGTGTTCTTCAGTTCAGAAATTGTATTCTTCATTTCCTCTTGGCCCTTGTTGATAGTTTCTATTTCCTTTTTTATGTTGATATAGTTTGCAGTAAGTTCATTATAGCTTCCCTGTAGTTTCTAGTAGCTCTTTGAGAGCCCATGGAGCTTCCTGACAACCATTGCTTTGAACTCAGAATCTGATAGTTGAGTTGCCTCCATTTCATTTAGCATTCTTTCTGGGGCTTCCTCCTTTCCTTTCATTTGGGGATTGTTTCTTTGTCTTCCCATTGTCTGTGAGACTCATATTATCAGCCTCAGCTTCTTAAATTGATCTGTTCTGTCTCCCTGGGTTTATGGTATGAACTTCTGTGCTAGAATACCTGTGAGATTCAGTGGTGCAGTCTCCTTCGGGTATCCTAGTGTTCACAGCTTCCCCTGTTTCAGCTGTTGGGATGCTCCCTTTTTCAGTTCAACTCTGGTTTTTTCACAGTTCCAGTTTTTTTTTCCCTCACCTAGGATCACAAGTGTGAGCTCTGGGTCTTCCACAAAGTCCCCTCCTCCAGTCACAGGGCCACTGGTTGCAGAGCCACCTCCAGTTGTGGGGTCGCCTCCGGTCTGGGTGAATCATTGTAGGACTCCCCCACAATTCAGTTTTCTGTCCTGGTTGGGTTTTCTTTCTTTTTTGTTTTTATATTTTTGTTGTCCTTAATCTTGGTTGTGAGAGGAGGCACAGCATGTTCAGCTATGCCTCCATCTTGGCCAGAAGTCGTGAATTAATATTTTAAATGTGAGTCAAAGAGTAGTCTGTGTCTTTTGTCCATCTTTCAAGTGTAAACTGTATTTTTATGTAATTTATTTTCGTTGTTGTAAATGTTATGACTATTTTTCTAACTTTTTTGTTTTTTAAAGTCACGTAACCTTAGGAACTTGTTGAAGCCTGCCTTCTACAGTAACTTCCTCCCCAGGTTTTTGGTTTCCCCTTTGAAGTTCCATCGTGTATCCATGGGCTGGGTAGTGTTCACTTTGAAGCATTTTTTTCCCACTTTCTAAAATTGGTGTGTTTAGTTCACTCCCCCTCCTGACAAGTCTTTATTGTAGTGCAGGTTGAAGGAATGTATTCCTGAGCTTATTTTGGAAAATATATGGATTCAATATTTATTAACATTTTTCCAGTGTCATTTTATTAAACCTCCACTTCACTTTTTCCAGCAAATTCCAAACATAATTTCTTTACAATTGTCAGTGTGTACTTCAGTGTGCACCTGTTACTGATGAGGACATTTTTATTTATAACTAATAATTTTAAATAAAGATAATCATGATGCTTGGAATTAACAATACTGTTCAATAGTCTAATCATTAAAAAAATAAAGAAGGCTAAGTATGAGTGATTAAAAATTATGATGAATTTGGTGTCTGTAAATATATGTTTTTGGATCTGGTTTCTATTTCCTTTCAGACACTTCTCATGCTTCTGACTTGATTATCCAATGGCTTCAATTTCTTAACTCTTTCCAAAACTAGCAACCAAACATGAACTTCTTGTTTAAAAAGTACTACTAATGGTCCAAAAGGAGGGCCTGCACTGCAGCTGACTTGGAAAACTGCCTGCCCGAACCTCTCTTCATTGGTCCTTGTAGTGGGAGATGGTATTAAGTATGTACATGTGTCAGAAACATTATTTTTCAAAAGTTTGCTCTGATATTTTCCACCCCGATAGTATCAGTGGTTGGTTCTCTCTTTGTAAACTACAAGTGGAATTGAATGCTGGGTGGATTCTGGGCAATGTCAGCAGGCTGTTTCTTATCTTGTAGGACTGGCTACTATGCACTCAACACTGGAATTCTAGAAAATATATATCCTTGAAATAATTTCTGTTGACAGGAAAGAAGTCCCAGGGACACCTCTTAACCGTAAAAACCTGACTCACCAACTACTTACACTTTTTGAAAACCATGCAGTATTAGTTTAGCTTGAAATTCTCTGTGCTCCTCATTCATTATTTAATCTTATTTTACTTTGTTCAGACAAGCTATCTGCCCTATTGTGAAGCTTCACACAGCCAATTACCTCAAGGTGTTTAGTTCATTTATTATTGAAAGCACAAATCGTGTACAGGTTGTCCATAGGTGACCCTCTGAGTAGATGTAGTGAATGCCTTTCATCCTGTGGCCTCAGTGCTCACAGACCTGCCTGCTGAGCTTGGCCACCCAGGCAGGGGCTGGAACGGGTAATATACCAGAGGTAATTGTACCTCGCTTTGTTTAAAGGAGCATGTGAAAAATGTGCTCATAGTAGCAAATTCTGAGTTGAAATTTAAATGAGTAGAATATTTTGAAGCAAAGTGCACATTTTATTTACATTGAAATAAGCTATACAAACTTGACTTTTCTTCACCAGTGTGTTTTGTGGTTATTCAGAAATAATACATAAAATATTGCTCTTGAACAAAGGGGATCATGCATTTTAAATGCAGAATTCCTTTCTAGAGATAGTATTAACTATCATTATAGTCAGGGTTGTATTTCTATAGTTCAGAGACATTTCAACTCTTGTTATAGGCTGGATATTGAATTTAGAAATTTGTTTAAGGTAGATCAGAGTGACAATATGCTTAAGTGACAATTTGTCTGGAAGTATCATCTGTCCGATTTGTGGTCTGTGCCCTTGAACCTAGTTTCCTTTCCTGGCTTACTTTCAGCTCTACGTTGTGATACCATCAAGGGCCAGTATGAATGACTCGGAGAAGGGCTAGCTTAAGTAATGTGCGGATTCTCCTGATGGGTTTATACGCCATTAAGAGTATCCTACATGGAATGTGCCAGGTATTTAACTAGGGACTGGTACTAATTTCAGAGCTAATACTGAGCTGTTCCACATCAATGCTTTCAGCAGG
This sequence comes from Anoura caudifer, assembly GCA_004027475.1. NCBI lineage: Eukaryota > Metazoa > Chordata > Mammalia > Chiroptera > Phyllostomidae > Anoura > Anoura caudifer. The sequence continues at coordinate 3,557 of PVKU01000178.1, forward strand.
TGGCTTGAACTGACAGTGTAAAGAAAAAAGTGAGAGAAAATTACCATTGTACTTTAGAATTTCTCTGATTGAAATGACTGATTATACTGTCAAAGGAGCATTGGGAAGCTGGCAGGGTTATGGGGAGTGAAGAAATGACAGAATTCTTTTAGAAAGAGCCTGTCTGTTGGTTTTTGCACAGCCAAATATTTCAAAATGATAATAAGGTTTGATGTGAGGTTGGAATTCAGCGCGCGTGAAAATCCATGCGTTCTCTCGTTTGTTTTTTAAAGCTTGTACATTGTGTAAGAGGAGCCAGTGGTTTTCTTATCATTTTTCTTATAAGACAAAATATTAGAGTACTGTATTCAAATGCCATCAGTAAATGTCTAATGGCTTTTCATATTTTAAAAATAGTTTTTATAAAGATTTCAATTTTGTTAAGAAGTTTTACTTAATGAAAAATGGAGTAGACGACTTAGCAAATGAGTCAGGAGGGAAAGTTTGTTCTGTGTGATCAGTCTTGTATCATGTTCTCACATAGATCTCTTTAAAAACAATTCTATCAGTCAGTCATCCACATTATTCTTGGTTTCTTTTGGCTCTTAAATTCATGTTTATGTATTCTAAAATGTTATTACTTAAATATTTTAAAATATTCTTTAATTGGATAATTTAAAAAAAAAATAGAGGGCCTGTGTCCTGGGCACTACTCGTGGGACAATAACAGTAGGCGGTGTATACTGAATACTCGCCTCGCACCAGCCCCTTTATTCGGTGCTTCATGGTGTCTCACTTAATTTTCACAAAGACTACATAAAGTAATTTTCCTTTGTATCCCCCGTTTTGCTGATGAGCAAATCAAGGCACAGAGAGGTTGAGTAACTTGCTTGGTACCCTGAGTGGTGAGAAGCTGAGATGGGGTACAGCCTCTCAGAACCACAGTGCCCTTCCTCTGTGACAGCGGAGAGGAGGGGAGCTGGCTGCAGTTGGCTTCCCCCCTCCGTCAGTGTGCGGACTGCCTTCTGTACTGACAAGGGGGAATTAGTACAATAATTTCCCTTTCCATGGTTATCCCATTATGAATTTAATAGAACTTTTGATATAGAGTCATGAGAATTCTTAAGGGAATAGTTTCAAATGTGAAAAAAAGTATTGAAGTGTTCTATAAAAAGTACAAAAGAGACAGTTTAGCAGAGTGTAAGTTAGGTTTGGGGCATAAAAAAATCAATGAGGATAAATGGGTCAGCATTCATCATTTGTTCAACAAATACTTATTGTACTAGGTGCCAAGCGTTGGGCTTGGCCTGTCGGAAAGCCCTGGGTGATTTATTTTTGTTGGGTTGACTCCCTGGTGGGATTATTCACAAACAACCTTTCCATGTAAATAGGAAGCTTTAATTGCAGAAGAGAAGGGTTAAAGTCTTTCTGGGTGGACTATGGTGCAGGAGTTTTGTTTCATTGCATAATCGCGTAGGCTCTCCTTGTATTCTCATTATTCTGATGCAGCCTAACAAACCAGCAGGAAACCGCATTCCATGGGATTTCTATGGGGACTACAGAGAATTCGTTCCAATGCTTACAGAGCAGCCGCTTGTAGCTTAAAGTAGCTTCAGGGCTAATGTGAGGAGATGCGCAGTTCCACTTGCTACTGAACTGTAAAACTGAAAGCATGTGCAGTGTAAATAAAACAATGTCGGGAGAATCATTCCTAATCTGGAGGCCTCCTCAGAGCATTGGCTGACTCTGTTATTGGTGAATAAGGGAAACAGGCATGAATTTGAAATATTATGCCACGCTGAAGATGTGAATACCTGTTTATTCACTTGCTTTAAAACTTACCCCCTCTAATTTTTTTTTTCAATTGGAGGTATATAGAAAAGAAGAGAAAATGCTCTTAATTCCTTCCAACCTCCCACTGCCCCAGTGTAAAAAGTAACTGGTGAGCAGAGCCACACTGTCAGTAACAAACTTCCCAACCTAGGCTTGCAGAGAATAAAGGAATCCTTACTTTAGGATATGTATGATTTCTCTATGCTGTGCACACTCTGTGCAAGTACCCGGTTTTCAGCATCGCAGAGTGTAGTTTGCAGTGCCTTGTTTTGCTAACATGAGATGATAACATAGGCTGCTTCTTCGGCCACGTGACCAATTTGGTGGTGGACCGCTGTGGTCGCTCTGCCACACCTCTCGTGTTTCTCCCGCTGCTGCCCACTCTTCAGTGATACCTGCCCAGCCCAGTTCATGGGCTTACACCCTGTGAATCAGAACCCAAGCGCCCATTCCTATTGTAGCGCTGACAGGGGAATGACACATACGTACATAAGGCCCTCCAATTGTTTTAATTCTCTGCTGTCATTCTGTTGAAAAAATTTTTAAAGATTTTATTTATTTATTTTTAGAGAGGGCAAGGGAGGGAGAAAGAGAGAGAGAGAAACATCAGTGTGTGATTGCCTCTCATGTGGCCCCCACTGGGAACCTGGCCTGCAAGCTAGGCATGTGCCCTGGCTGGGAATCGAACCTGTGACCCTTTGGTTCACAGCCTGCACTCAGTCCCCTGAGCTACGCCAGCCAGGGCTCTGTTGAAATTTTTGATGTTTAATCAAAGGCACCATATTTTCATTTTGCACTGGGTTCTACGAATCACGTAGCTGGTTGCATTTGTTCCACGAGCCTCTTCCCCTTCTCTAGGCCTAGCACCAGAGAGGGCGTTCTTCAAGGACCAGCTCAAGGAAAGCCCATCCTGGAGCCTTCTAGCTCCTTTTGTAGACAGGAGTACCTGCTCCTCCTGTGTGTACCTAAGTCACAACCCGCATCACACCCACCTTGAACTCACGCTGTGCTCTCTGTCTTTCTCAGGGTGTGGTGGGCTGTGGGAGGGGAGAGCAGGTGCCCTCCAAGAATCCTCGTACTCCTCTCCCTGCATATCCCAGCCCAGTGGCTTTCAGTACTCCATAAATGCTTGTTGAATTGAAGTGAATTAACTAATTTGCCCTTTTATCTGAAAGAGTAAAGAAATTTACATTTAATATAAGGCTCTTTTGATAGACATATTGCCTTCATTTCAGTTCTCTTCCGATGCAGAATTATGGTGCTGGCTCCCAGGGAATGGCTAATGTGATGGGATGGTACACATTTGATTCTTCCTCACTTATCAATTTAGGGTGGAGAAAATATAAATGAAATCATTTCACTAATTTTAAGACATTTAAAGAATATGGAAATTGAGCTTAGGAGGAAAAGGTTAACTAAGGTTAAAGAGAATGCTTTTCATTTCGCTTAGCATATCGCTAAGTGGAGATTTAAAGGAACTGCTATTTTCTCACCAAATTTCCCCATACTGCTCCTGGATTTCCTTTTAGCATAAATTAAGAAAGATGTTGTAATGGATTTAAATCATTTTAATTTTGCATGTTTCATAAGGGCTATTTTTTTATAGGGAACATCTCATAATACGGTTCCTTGAACCTCTTGGAAGAATAGAATGGGCAATGCTTGTTGTCTGCACAGGAGGTAGAACCCCGGGAGCTCAGTAACCTGTGCAGACGTGAGGGGTTTGTTTATTAATTACAAATGAGAACGCAGTTGGTTCTGCCACCGAGAGTTTTAGCACTGGGGCCACGATTGCCTGCAGAGATTGTATAAGCTCTCAAACTGTAGGCAAAATGGGTTTTAGGAATATTCCCATCTTCTTCTGGAAAGAAGGCTCCCAAAGCATCTTCTCAAAGTGTTTAAGAGGATTTGAGAACTAATAAATTTGCAGAAATAAAAAAGTAAATGAATACACACACACAAACACATTATAAAGCTAAATGTAAAAGTCTGTTGAAGATCAATTGCTGTTGAACATGAATTTGTACTATTGAAATCTGAAATCTCTAGGCTATAAAATGTGGTATCTATTGACTATAACACACTTATTTTTCTGAAAATAGAAGAGAATACTAATCTTCTAAGTATAGATTTATGTATTTATGTATAGATTAGAGTCTTAAGTCCTGAACTTTAACTGGGTTTTGGATGCCCATTGGTGAGTAATGCAACATTGAGAACCAGAGGGATTAGGCAAAACACAGTTCCTTCATGATGCCACATGATGATAAAAAATAGCTAAGTGCTTCTTTAAGAGGAAAAACTCAACTTCCAGCCAGAGTTATTCTTGCATATGGAAAGTTTAAGACCCTGCTTGTGGCAAATATGTGCAGGAAATAACATGCTTTCCAATAATGAGAATCCTGCTTAGAAGTGAGAGAAACAGTTCTGGGAAGGGGCCATATTCCGGAGGCGTGATTGTCCTAACCAAGCTTCTCACACAGCTTTCAATTTCTTCTGTACCTCGGTGGTGGCCTGGAGGTTAATGACAGTCTTGTCTAGTTTTTGTGGCCTGTTTTTTCATTTAGTATATGTTTCCTTATATGTTTTCTTGTTGATCAATCACTGGGTCCTCTGAGAACATTTAGGAACTGCGCAGCCATGGAGGAGTCCACACTTGCTTAACAGAAACCCAACTCCGATCATTTGGGACCCATTTGCCTCTCAAATACATAAATGTTAAAGTTGATATGAACTCTGAAACCAGAAATCCTGGGGTAGTTTGAGTTCTCTACGGTATATTTTAGAGACCACTTATCTACGATGTGTGAGACACAGTGCCAAGACTGGCCACAGGGAAAATAAGACCCCAGACATCTGACCCTGGGTACTTTCAATGGAACAAATCAACAGACACTTTCTATGGATGGACCTCACTTAAGAGGGGTAGCAATTTACAATTTTTATGAGGGATTTTGAGCTTACTCTTAGAATCATTTCCACATTGGAACCCCAAGTATAATAGTTAATAGGAATCACCTTACAGATCTTGTAGCCACACAGGATGCATCTCAAGTTGCTGGTCCTCATCTGTCTGTCCTGTTTGTGTGGTTGACCCCGAGTTCTCTGGTGGGACCCAGCTGGTACAGAGGATGCTTTGTGATTGCATTTTGCTCCTGTGGTCCCTTCCTTTGGGTCTCTGCTGTATCCTTTTCCCCACTCTACGGCCACACCCTGTTTCCCTCTTATCTTCCTGCCATCCACGTGTTCCTTCCTCCTGCTCCTTCCCAATCATGGTAATCTCTAAGTCTTATAATCTAAAAAAGGAAAAATTGGGTCCTCCTCACAGAGGGTTCAGAGAAATGATCACCTTTCCCATTGGGCTGTGAGATGAAGACACATTGTGACATGAGCCCTTCCTCTTAAAGGATGTGTGTATATTTTTCAAAATCATGCTTTCAGAACAGCAAAGTAATACTTATAATGCAGAGTTGAAAACTTTAAAACTTTATAAGAGAACATTTGGGGAGTTTTGTAGCCCTCTGGTGGAATGTCAAGAGAATCTAGAATAGAAATATTTGAGTATTTTGATTTTAACTCTTTTCAATATGACTAATATACATTAAAAAATTAACACTCTTTTCTTTGAAACAGCCATTTTGTTCACATATCTGTAGCTGGGTTTATCAACTTTTAATTTTAAAACTTTCAGTTTTTTAATTGCTATAAACAACTGTTTTATTACAAAATCAGAGTGTGAATAATGTATACAGTATTTAAGAAAAAAAATTGTCTAGCCCTGGCTGGTGTGGCTCAGTGGATCGAGCACTGGTCTGTGAATCAAAGGGTTGCTAGTTCGATTTCCAGTGAGGGCACGTGCCTGGGTTGTGGGCCAGGTCCCCAGTAGGGGGCATGCAAGAGACAACCACACATTGATGTTTCTCTCCCCCTCTTTCTCCCTCTCTAAAAATAAATAAGTAAAATCTTAAAAAAATTGCTATGCTTTCTATTTTTGTTAGGATTTTATTATGTGATTAATCACAGAAATTTAAAGTTGGGGAGAGGGCAGGTAAGATGTTCGTGGGTTATGAATATAAAAAGGCTGCCAGGTTTTTACAGTGCTGTTTTGCATCTATGTTATGTAAATGAGCAGTCCTAAGCTTTTGTATGGAAGCAATATGACATGGAGGAAAGAGCATTGAGTCCAGGACAGACCTGAGTTTTGGTCTCAGTTATGTTACCCCGTACGTACCTAGATACATGGTTCTGCAGAGGTCACAGCCTTTGCTTGGAAGGTGAAGGGTATTATCAGACATATTTATTATTTTATTTTTATTTATTGGCCTGAGAGAAAGAGAGAAAGAAACAATAATATGTTGTTCCACTTACTTATGCACTCGTTGGTTGATTCTCGTAAGTGCCCTGACCTGGGGTTGAACCCACAGTCTTGTCACATCTGGATGATGCTCTGACTGACTGAGGTGCCCAGCCAGAAGTACTTCTAACATGTGTTGTAGTTCTATGGTTTCAGGACTTTTGACATCACTATGAATACTGGAAAGCCATGCTTTGCCACATCTTTGGGAGAAAATGCACATTTATGATAATACTGGAAACATGATTAGATAAATTAACAAAAAGCAAAGTCTACCAGCATAGTGAGAGTCAGTTGATGGGAGAAGTGCTTTTGTTTTTGTATTCTAAGTCTGACAGATCACCTGATTCATAGCAGCCATTTAAAAACTGTTGATTGAATAAAAAAACATTTTCTAAGGTCTCATTCAAAAGTTAAAAATTGCATCCAGAATAGATTTGTTAAATGGAGTTCATTTTGTTTCAAGAGTTATCTACCAATGATTTTGTTTACTACCTAAAAATAATTTTGTTAGCATAGATTATTTGCCTGGTAGGCTTTGGCTAAAAGTTGAGGTCATATGTGATTACATCATTTTTTATAAAGAGTTTATTATTAATCATGTAATTTTAGTAAGAGAAAAAGTATATCTTCCTAACAAATAAAAATATTTTTCTCAACTGAAAGGGAAGTTTTAATGTTTTCAAAATAGTTTTGTTTTTATTTCTATAACCTGGGCAAAAAAAAAAATCAAGGAAATGATTTAGCCTGATGTCATACCTTTTGTGTTTTTAATCATTTTGTATATGTATGGAACCATTTAAAATATTTCAGATATCTTTGGGTTTTGAAGTTACCAGGTTGCACGTTATTTTCTCTTGAAATTATTTCACACTAGGTTATAATAAGTAAAGTTTCACCATCATCTAAGAAGTTTCATATGCCAGGTTATGAACTCCCAGATATTATAGTTTAAAAATGTGGCCCTGGCTGGTGTGGCTCCGTGGATTGAGTGCCAGCCTGCTAACCAAAGGATTGCCAGTTCGATTCCCAGTCAGGGCACATGCCTGGGTTGTGGGCCAGGTCCCTGGTAAGGGGTGTGTGAGAGGCAACCACACATTGATGTTTCTCTCTGTCTCTTTCCCTTCCCCCTCTCTATAAATAAGTAAATAAAATTTTTAAAAAATGCAATGATGCCACTATAATATTAGTGATAAGTGGTATACATTTGAAATATTTAAAAATGATCATAACCTTAAAGCCAAAAAGAGCTGGAAAATATTAATGGTATAGAAACTTTGCTATGTGGATCTGAATTATGTATAGCAGAGAGAGATAGAAGAGATAAATTGCATAATAAATCAAAGTTCACGTAAGTATTGTTTATTTTTTTAAAGCTACACAAACTTTCTATTTATGCAGCATGTCAGCTATTTGAAAAAAATGATGAATAGTTGCAGATTCAGATTTATTTCAAAAATGAATATTTAGCACCCAATAGTGTCATACTGAATGTTGGAAAATAATTACAGTGTGTGTTTTATCATGAAGAGTTCTAGGAAAGCATTGACTTTTTATACTTTGAATGTGCTTTTATTCTCTGATCAATTTGCACCTTTTGTGTCTTTTTGATTTATAATGGGTGTTTTAACTGTCTTTTAAAAATCTGTAGCAGTAATATTTAGAAGTGAATATAAGGTTATATTAAGGCAGTAATTAATAGGAGATGTTTCTTTTTGATAAATCTGTTGTATTAAAACACTACAGGGTGGGACTAAAGTAGGTTTACAGTTGTGAGTTTATTCTTGTATTATTGTTTATTAATTACTGTATTATTTTCCATATGAACAACTGTAAACCTACTTTTGCCCCACCCTGTATGATTGTAGAGCATTACGAATATTGGGAGATGTTATCTGATGAGTATACAGAAATTACTTGCAGAAACCACTGGTGGCCAGGAAAAAAATATAATGGACCTTCCTAATATGGTTTTCAGAAACTATTATAAAGGACACATGGACAAAACCAAGGGGGAGGGTGGAAACAAGGGAGGGAGGTGGATTTGGCTGGGGTTGGGGGGAGTGGTGGGAGAAAATGCAGACAACTGTAATTGAACAACAATAAAGTAATTTTTAAAAGTAGAAAAAATAAAAATAAAAGATTCTAAACGACTACCAATGTGAGGAGCATTTAAGTGTTTGTATATGTTTTTGTGGATGTGATGTATTCTAAAAATACTGCGAGATGCTCTTTTTAAGAGTTCATAACTAGTACACTTGATTAATACTTCTCTAAACAGCCCTGGAGTGCTTCTGCTTTGATTTTGGCCAGTGGTCTCTGGGTTTCTGTTCATTTGCCATTTAGGTGCAGATGCTGTAGGCCATCAATATGTCTTGTATATTATGCATCAGTATGCTTCTTAACCAAGAGAACCACAGGGCGACTATAACACTTGCTTAGGATTCTGATAGAGAGCTTCAAACACTGCAGTGCCTTGCTTTATAGGTGGAAGAGCCCCGATATGGTTATCACTGTGGTGATTATTTCCCTGTAAGGTAAAAGGCACGTGTGTCATATTGCATATCTATGGAATGACTTTGAAATTGGTACCTAGATTATTCACGTATGCATTTATTCATTCAGTATCATTTATTGCAAAGTGAGCTAGAAAACAATGAAAACATAAATGTTCTTCTCTGCCATCTCTCATTTTTCCATCTGGGTCTTCTGGTTAGCCCTCTGCTTCTGCTGATGTCCTGAAATGCCACTCACTTCCTGTCTGGTTAGCCTGTCAACTGGTTTGTTACTCACCTAGTGCAGGGGTCTGTTGATCTCCATGTGTGATCTTTACATCGAAGTTTGAGGCTGGGTGGAGTTCCCGGGAGTGAGGTGGGAAATGATTAAGCTTTTAGAAAAGAGCAGAAGCAAGGGAAAATGTTCAAAATGGAGGGGAGACAAAGAAGGCCTTAGAGAGACAGCTGGGAGAAGCCTATGGAAGGGTGGTGAGCTAGCAGCGGTGGTGGGATTTGAAGTCATGTGTCAGAGTTCCATGGAGAGGAGATGCAAAGGGCACCTCTACCGTCGTGGGCAAAACCATTGACTAACTCACAGTAGCTGTTGGTCTTCACCAGCTGTTTCATGCAACTCATGTAGATCGATGTGGAAAAGGAAACAAGAAACATTTGGGGAAAAGAATGCTATCTGCAGATATTTTAGTGGTATAGATATTTACTGAGATTGTTACATTTTGTCTGATGCTTATGCAAAGAATTTTATATCTAGGAATCAGTGATAAAACTATAATTGAGCAGCTGTATTTGACAAATATTGAGTGACATAATTTAAAATGTAGATAGCAATGACAACATGCTTACATAGTATCAGGCTATAAGAAATAATAAATTTCTAACAAAATTCCTATTCTGCTTTTATAGAATTTGAAGGGTTTTTATCAGATGAGACATTTATTGCCTAAAGTTTTAGAGCTTATAGACTTGATGTTCTGTCCATTCCTGAAAATAATTTCATCAAAAACCTGGTTTGTACAAAAAAACTAGTCTCTATTTCTTTTTTACTGATCAAATAAAAACTGAAATCTGTTTGTTCAGAAATTTCCCCCTTAGGAAGCATGTCTACTTGTATCATTGGGAAACAAATTAAAGTGGAAGATATGTTTAAATGCTTTTTATTCATAGTGTTAAAAATGGTTAGGGGAAGAATTCACATTTTTCCATGATGCAATATAACAAGCAATTAGCTTTTTGGCATAGTGATAAATCTGCTTCTTTAAGAAGGTGTTTAGTGTTTTAATAAGTGGCAGTACATGCTAGTACGTTCATATTTATTAAATAGTTGAGTTTAAAAAGTGAATTTAACTCATAAGGTATTGCTTTGCATTTATTGAGATTTTATATATAACGTCTGAACAGTACATCAGCACATTCAACAGAGTATTATTTAAAAAACATAATTAACAATAAGCCATCTTGAAATGCTCTGGTATTTGTGAAGTATAGTCATCTTTGATCTACTCAGTCATGAAATAAACTTGAAAACTGCATTCCTTGGTAATGCTGAACTAGCAGCAGGGGAGTACCACGTGGGAACCGCAGCCCCAGCCAAGGCTGGCCGCCCGGAGGCGGCGCTGCCGCGCAGTTCTTGCCGGCATGTGCTCATTCATTCATTCGTGAATGTGTCCTTTATACCCTGTTTGCAAAGACAAATGGTGACTGTGTAACAAATTATTCCAAACAATAAAAATTTCAAAAATTATAGCAAAATATGTTGAACAAAATGTTTTATTTCCACCATTTTAAATGTAAAAGTCAGCGTCATTAATTACATTTACCGTGGTATGCAGCCTTCACCACTGTCTCTAAATCACAGCCCCGAACAGAAACCCCGTGCCCATTAAGCAGTAACTCCCTAACTCCGTTACCTCCCGGTAACATCTGATCTGTTTTCTGTTTCTGTGAATTTGCCTGATCTAGATACTTCATATGATGGAATCATACAATATTTTTCCTTTTGTGTTGGCTTATTGCACTTAACATAGTTTCAAAGTTCATGTATCAAAACTTCATTGTGTTTTATGGCTAATATTCCAGTATATGTATATTCGATATTTTGTTTATCTGTTGATAGACACTTGGGTTGTTTCCATCTTTTGGCTGTTGGGAATAATGCTGCAATGAACATTGGCACACAAAAATATCTGTTTGAGTTACTGTTTTCAGTTTTTTGGGGTATGTACCTATGAATGGTATTGCTGGGTTATAAGACAAAGTTTTCCATAGCAGATGTACCATTTTACATTCTCACCAAAATGTATTAGGTTTCCTATTTCCCCACATCTTACCAATACTTATATTTTTTTAAAATTATAGTTATCCTAGTGGGTATGAAATAATACCTCACTGCTGTTAGAATTTCCCTAATAGTTTATCATCTCGAGTGTTATTTTCCAGGAGCTTATTGGCATTTGTGTATCTTCTTTATAGAGATATCTATTCAACATCTTTGCCCATTTTTAATTGGATTATTTATCCTTTTGTTGTTGAATTTTAGTTCTTTATATATTCTGCATACTCAGATCAATGATTCTCCCATTCTATAGCTTAATTTTTTTTACTTTCATGATAATGAACTATATAGTATGCAAATGTCTTCCATGCTGATGAAGTCCAATATATCTGTGTTTTTTTCCACTGCTTATACTTCTGGTGTCATGTATAAGAATTCATTGCTAAATCCAAGCTCATAAAGATTTTTTCCCTCTGTTTTCATCTGGCACTTTTATAGTTTATCTTTTATACTTAGATTGTTGATCTACTTTGAGTCCATTTTTGCATGTGGTGAGATGAGAGGTGTCAGCTTCATTCTTCTGTATATGGAAATCCATGTGTCCCAGCACCTTTTGTGGAAGACACTATTATTTCTCCTTTCCCACTACATGGAGTTGACACCCTTATCAGAAACCAACTTGCCATAGATGTATGGGTTTATTTCTGGACTCGCAGTTTTATTCTATTGGTCCACATGTCTATTCCTATGCAAGAACTACACTGTTTGGTTACAGTAGCATTATTGTAAAATTGGGAAGAGTGAGAACTCCAACTTTCTTCTCTTTTTTCCAAGAGTATTTTGATCATTTAAGACTCCTGGAAATTCCATATAAATTGCAGGATTGATTTTTCCATTTCTCCAAAATACAAGGGTCTAGCACAAATAACTTGCCTTTCAATTTCAAAATCTTTTATTATAAATCATAAGCATGTAATTCTGTAACAAAACAATATTACGCTCAAGCACACCATGCGACATTGTACGTGAAATGTTCAAATTGCTGCCCCTCTCGTGCAACACATTCTTGTACCCTACCAACCACACCCATGCAAGCGTTACTTCTTCTGGACCCTTCAGATTGCTGGAATGTTATTAGATTGTGTTGAATCTGTCGATTGCTCTTGTAGTATTGACATCTTAGCAATATTAAAACTTCCAGCCCCCGAAAGTGCTCTTTCCATTTACCTATTTGTGTATTTATCTATCTGTAGCCCTTTTTTTAGAGCAGCTTTAGGTTCATAGAAATATTGAGCAGAAGGTACAGAGAGTTCCCGTATATTTCTCACCCTCTCATCCATTTTTTTCACATTTTTTATTGCTGTTCAAGTACAGTTGTCTCTGTTTTCCCCCACCACTCCCCCCCACCCCAGCCATCCCCACTTTCCACCCTTTATACATGTTCCTGAAAACCCTTCCCCCCTTTCCCACCATTATTTTTAATTGAATTTAAATTAGTCTTTAATTTCCTTCAGCAGTGTTGTGTTGTTTCATGTGTAAGTGTATAACCTCCAGTGATTAAATTTATTTCTAGGTATTTTTATTTTAAATGCTAGTATAAATGGAATTGCTTTCTTAATTTAATTTTTTTCATTTTTCATTCCTGTTCTGTAGAAATACAACTAAGTTTTGGGTGTTGGTCTTGTAACCTACAACTTTGTTGAATTAGTTTATTATCTCTATTAGCTTTCTAGTGAGTTGCTTGACATTTTTTTTTTTATCTATAGGATCATGTCATCTGTGAACAGCGATAGTTTTACTTCTTCCTTTTCCATTTAATGTCCTTTATTTCTTTTTATTGTGTAATTGTTCTGTCATGAAATTCCAGTACCATGTTGAATTAGCAGTGGTGAAAGCAGGCATTCTTGTATTCTTCCTCATCTTAGGGAAAAAGCTTTTAATCTGTCTCTGTTAATTATATCAACTGTGGGGTTTTATTTTAGATGTTCTTTTTCTTCTTCTTTTTTTATTTTCACCCCATGTTTTTTTTTTTTTTTTTAATTTAGAGAGAGAGCAGTGGTGGGGGGCAGGGAGAGAGAGAGGGGGAGAGAGGGGGAAATTGAGAGGTAAAGAACACAAGAAACATCAATGTGAGAGGGAAACATTGACTGGTTGCCTCTTATACTTGCCCTGAGGTACCAGGCAAGGGCATAAATGCCCTTTTTCACGTTGAGGAAGATTCTTTCTATTGCTAGTTTTTTGAGTGCTTTTTCATGAAAGGGTGTTGAATTTTCTCAACTTTTTTCCTTTTTGTTGTTGTTCAAATATAGTTGTCTCCATTTTCCCACCTGCACTCCCCCTGCCCCACTCATCCCTACCTCCCACTCTGGATCCTACTCACTTTGGCTTTGTCCATGTGTCCTTTATACATGTTCTTTGATGACCCTTTCCCTTCTTTCCCCCATTATCCCTCTTACCCTCCCCTCTGGTCACTGTCAGTTTGTTCTCTGTTTCAGTGTCTCTGGTTATATTTCACTTGCTTGTTTGTTTTGTTGATTAGGTTCCAGTTATAGGTGAGATTATATGGCATTTGTCTTTCATTGCCTAGCTTATTTCACTTCTCATAACACTCACCAGATCATTCCATGCTGTCATGAAGGGCAGGAACACCTTTCTTTCTGCTGCACAGAATTCCATTGTGCAAATGTACCATAGTTTTTTGATCCATTCATTTACTGATGGGCACTTAGGTTGTTTCCAACACTCATGCTGCTATGAACACTGGGGTGCATAGGTTCTCCTGAATTGGTGTTTCAGGATTCTTAGGGTATAATCCCAGCAGTGGAATTGCTGGGTCAAAAGGCAGTTCCATTTTTAGTTTTTTGAGGAAATTCCATACTGTTTTCCACAGTGGCTGTATCATTTTGCAATCCCAATAACGGTGCCCTTTTCTCCGCTACCTTGCCAGCACTTGTTTGTCAATTTGTTTAAGATGGCCCTTCTCACTGGTGTGAAGTGGTTTGTCATTGTGGTTTTAATTTGCATCTCTCTGATGACTAGTGATGTTGAACATCCCTTCATATGTCTTTGGGCCCTCTCTATGTCCTAAAATGTCTGTTCAAGGCCTTTACGCATTTTTAAATTGGATCGTTTTTCTTCCTGGTGTGGAGTTGTGTGAATTCTTTATATAGTTTGGAGATCAAACCCTTGTCCAAGGTATCATTGACAAATATATTTTCCCATATTATTGGTTCCCTTTTCATTTTACTGCTGTTTTCTTTAGCCTTGCAGAAGCTTTTTATTTTGATGAAGTTGCATTCGTTTATTTTTTCCTTTATGTTCCTTGCTCTAGGAGACATATTGGTGAAAAAATGCTGCATGGAATATCTATGATTTTCCTGCCTGTGTTCTTTTCTAGGATTTTTATGGTGTCATATTTTATATTCAAATCTTTTATCTATCTTGAGTTTACTTTTATGTATGGTGTAAGTTGATGGTTGAGTTTCATTTTTTTGCATGTAGCTGTCCAGGTCTCCCAACAGCATTTGTTGAAGAGGCTATTTTTACTCCATTTTATGTGTTTGCCCCTTTTATCAAATATTAATTGACCATAGAGACATGGATTTATTTCTGGGCTCTCTATTTTGTTCCATTGATCTGTGTGTCTGTTCTAATGCCAGTACCAGACTGTTTTGATTACTGTGGCCTTGTAATATAGTTTGATGTCAGGTATTGTGAACCTTCCTACTTTGTTCTTCTTTCTCAAAATTGCTGCAGCTATTCGTGGTCATTTATGGTTCCATACAAATTTTTGAAATCTTTGTGCTATATATGTGAAATATGTCATTGGTATTTTAATAGGGATTGTGTTGAATCTGTAAATTGCTTTGGGCAGTATGGACATCTTGATGATAATTCTTCCAATCCATGAATGTGGTATATGCTTCCATTTATTTGTGTCTTCCTTAATTTCTTTCTTAAGTGCTGTATAGTTTTCTGAGTACAGGCCTTTTACCCCCTTGGTTAGGTTTATTCCTAGATACTTTATTTTTCTTGTTGCTATATCAAATGGGGTTTTCCCTCTGATTTATGTTTCTAATATTTTATTGTTGGTGTACAAAAATGCCTTCTATTTATGAATATTGACTTTGTATCCCTCTATTTTGCCAAATTCAGAGTTACCTGACTTATTGGATTGAGTAACGGGGGACTGGCCTGTGACCTAGGCCTATGCTCTGACCAGGAATCGAACTAGCAACCCTTTGGTTTGCAGGCTGACACTCAATCCACTGAGCCACAGCAGCCCAGGCTCAATTTTCCTTTATACATCATTTGATAGGATCATGTGTGCCCTTCTTTGTTCATTTTATGTAGTATACTATACTGTTGGATCCCAGTTCGGAACTCCCAATACATAGTTAATTTGCATTCCCAGCATAAACCCCACTTGGTCATGATGTATAATCTTTTTAGTATGTTATTACATTTGATTTGTTAGTATTGTGTTGCATATTAGTTATATAGATGTTATTCATTGTCAGACTACCGGTCGGAGTTTTCTTGGATTCCTCTCTTGACAAGGCATTGCTACCTGAGAAATAACAGATCTTCTCAGTCTTACTTCTCTGAATCAGATTAAATTTTACTTAAATTTTTATAATTGGCTTTTGCATTTAGAGATTAAAAAATGATTTCACCTATAATGTTAGAAATGCTTATGGAGCTTCTGTTCAGTGTCAGGGGATGGGCAAAATATCTTACTATATTATCTCATTTAAAAGGTTATACCTATTAGTACCCTCATTTTACAAATGAGGACATGGAAACTTGGAGCTAGTAAAAGGTAAAGCAAAGGTCATTAGCCCCTTGCAGCCCTGTTTTTAATCCTTGAACCCTGATTTCTAACTGTACGTTATGTCTGACCTGAGATGTGAGTCTGTTATAACATTGCTGAGAATGAACAAGTGTCTGTAATTAAGGAATACCATATGATGGGTTTATTTTCATATCTGTTTTCTCTCACTCATAACTCTTCAAATATAGCAAAACAAAAACAGAAAAAAACCAAAAAAAAAAACAGTAACAAACTCATAAGACTAGAGTAGTTATATTTTTGTACTCTAATGTTATAGATGAGTGGATGAATTGATGGAAGAAATATTAAAGGAAATCCTACAATAGCATGAACAAAATCTTTATAAATTTAAATGCACATGAATCAGTCTTCATCATTTCTAAATATCTTATGCATTTTAGAGGGCAGCAAGATTTCTCCATGAAACAACGTGATTCTTCTATGTAAATGCTGTGGCATAACAGGTGTGTTGGCTAGTGATAAGATGTTCTGCCAAGCAACAAATAAATAATTGCACCTGACTCTCAGGAAGATGTTAGCCCTGGGGTGTATCTGAATGTGATTTTTATAGTGACATTCTATTTTTTCAGCATCAGAAATAGCTGCATACACCTATCTTGAATGGCAAGGTTGACTCTATTTTTCACTGAATATATTTGATTTTTAATGTTATAAAATATCATTATGAAATAGATCATGAGTTCGCCTCCATTTCCAACCCCAGTCCCTCTACCTGGATAAATGCCTTTAAAATGCTTTTTGGTCATGTCTCTATTAAGAAGTCTTCCTAGATTTTCCAAACCTTGGCTAGCCACTCCTAAATAGTTCCCTAGCATCCTATTCTTACCTGTATGTGGCATTATTAGGCTGATTTTCTATGATTATGTGATCTGTGATTTGTGATTTTTCTGTTTATTTTTCATCACCTCAAGACCATAAGTTCCTCTAGGGATTTGTTTAAGAGGGTAACCTGAGCACTTGTTTCAATGACTAGCACTTAGAAAATGCTTAACATTTTTTAAATTAAAACAAATAGTGATTAATGTTCTGTAATATATGGGTGTGCGCGCGCGCGCGCGCACACACACACACACACACACACACACACATATATATGAGATATTTCACTGATCATCGGGTCCATCCTTCATGACTGGGCACATGTTCTCTTCTCCCTCATGGATGCTGCACCAGCATGGGCGGTTGCAGAGGGGGCCCTTCTCAGATGGAGAATCCCTCTCGTCAGGGATATTTACAATCTAAGAGCAGACCATTGGATGTGATTCCTTTCTTACTATGATGTTAACTTATGATTACTAAAAACTGCCAAACTTAGTCCACTTGTCTTGAAGCATGTTCTTACTGCATGATTCTTGTAAAAGTACCCAACTGCTCCTGGTGACTTGGGAGTGCTGAGTTTTAGGTATGCTGAGGCGGTAGTCTTTATTGTTGATTCTGGGTAAAGTTTCTGAAATATGTGAAACAAGCTGATTTTCATTTTAAAATAAATTGGTGCATAAGGTAGAAGATTCACTTCAAATGTTATACTTTTTCTTTCTCTTTGCTTGTATCTCTTCCACCCTGATCTCCTGTAGATTTTGGATGGCACCATTGTTTCTAAAAGGAAACAAAACAGGCAAGTGTATAATCAAAATACCAAGTAATACATAGGTAGAGTCAAGTTTGAGAATTAAAAGAATACATTAGTGGGGCTAGTTTGGACCTGAAGATGTGTTGGTTGATGGAAAACAGATGAAATTAATGAAACTTCCTAGAAGTTGCTTACACAATCAACACCAAAGTAAAGACATTGGGCAGAAAATACAGGAGATGTACGAGATGGAAAACTAGGCGAGAATTTAAAAACTTATTATTTTCTAATTGCAGAATAGGTTATTTCTATCCAGGAGTGATGTCTAATAGGTTTATTAATAGCTTGGCATTTCCAGTGATTCATCAGAATGAAGGTAGTGGCTGGAGTCTTGTCCTAGAGGCCATTAAGTTGTTGCACTAGGAGGGTACAGGAAAAAGATAATTTAAAACTTTAAAAGTATATATATTTTATTGATTATGCTAGTGCAGTTGTCCCATTTTCCCCTCTCCTTTATTTCCCTCTGCTCTGTACCCCATCTCCCACCATCATTTCCCCACCTTAATTCATGTCCCTGGGTCATACATATAAATTCTTCAGCTTCTCCATTTCCCATACTATTCTTAACATCCCCCTGTATATTTTGTACCTACCAATTATGCTTCTTAGTCCCTGTACCTTTTCCTCCATTCTCCCCCCACCACTCCCCACTGATAACCCTCCATGTGATCTCCATTTTATTTAAAAACTTTTATGGAAGTATAGACTTATTTTAATAAATTGGTGGGTCTATATCAGTGCTTCCTGCTTTCCTCCTACTTTCTCAACAATGCTGGCACTGCCTGTATAGTAATGACATCTCTGGAAAGGAGAAAAAGGAAACCATTTTTGAAATTGATTCTAAGCAGTTGGGAGACATAGGGTATTAGTCTGTAATGAATTAAACATTTCAGTAAAGGACTTCTTCTGTATGTTCGGGAGCTTTAGCCGTATTCTGTATTTGATAGTGTGTGCACGCAGCCTCACTTTCCCCATTGTAACTCTTGTCTTAGAGTAGCAGGATCATGGCTCTGAAGGAGACCCCAGCACTGTGGTTCTCTGTGGTCACTTGCAGTCTGACCTCTTGGGATTTCCTCTTGGTCTCCAAACCTTGCTGGATTTGGTTTGTAGCTGCTAATAACCTAGAATAAATCACCACAAATCACTCATAGGGGACTAGAGAAAAAAGAGGAAAAAGCAGTAAGATCATAAAGGAACAATTTGCGGATTAAGGAGGGGCCAATGTCTAATACAGCTCAGATGTCAGAGTACAGAATGATCAGTGTCATCTGCACTGTAGGAAGAGCATCTGGGCGCCAGACATGGGTGGCTGTTTTCTCAGTAACGTCCCGGGGCACAGTGCAGTGCAGCATACAATGCTTCTGAAGAGGGTGGGTGAGAGCCAGGATGAAAAATGGCATCATATATGTTTTCTTAGTTGATTTCATGCCTTTTCCTGATTACTTTAGTAGTCATCTCGAGTAAGCAGAAATATCAAAAGCCAGCATAAAGGAAAGGAAAAAAATGTACTAGAGAAGAAAATGGTAGAATATTTGATGGAAATGTATTGGCTGGAGTGAAGATGGCAGCTAAAAGAAAAATCAAAACCTGAGTATTTGGAGAAATGATCAGAGAAATTAAAATACATAAGTAGAGCAAAGGTCATCAGATAAGTGATATTTGTGAAGAATAATGCAAGGTTGGAATGATTTGGTGTAAGCAAAAGAGAAATCTTGATAGTTTTCACTACTTAAAAAAAAATCTGGTGACAACTTGATTAAAACATACAGTCCTCTCAGATGTGGCTGAATTATTTGTTACTTGGTATGACTGATAGATGTCAATTCTACTTCTTCAAGGAGGACACACAGAGGGCTCAGAGACATATGAAAGGATGCTCAGCATCACTAGCCATCAGAGATGCAAATTAAAACCACAATGACATACCACTTCACACCAGTCAGAATGGCCATCATAACCAAATCAAACAACCAGTGCTGGTAAGGTTGTGAAGAAAAGGGAACCCTAGTGCACTGTTGGTGGGAATGCAGACTGGTATAGCCACTGTGGAGAACAATATTGAATTTCCTCAGAAAACTAAAAATGGAACTGCCTTTTGACCCGGCAGTTCCACTGCTAAGATTGTACCCTAAGAATCATGAAACACCAAATCAAAAGAACCTGTGCACCCTAATATTCATAGCAGCACAATTTATAATACCCAAGTGCCGGAAGTAACTTAAACGCCCGCCAGTAAATGAGTGGATCAAAAAACAATGGTACATTTACACAACGGAATACTGTGCAGCAGAAAGAAAGGAGCTCCTACCCTAGGTGTGTAGTGGAAGTATTGTACAGTTGTCTATATTTATGGAAGTGAAAAAGGAAAGGGTGGTAGGTGGAGAAAGGAAGTATTTATTGAGTTACATGAATATTGAAAGCATCCCCAGGAAGGATTGTGCACTAAAAGGAAAAGGTGATATCACATAATCAGATTGGGTAGGTTCAAATATAGAGACCAGGGATAAGACAGGCAAAGGGACTGGCTAAATCTCACAGAGTGAGATTGGGACAGAAAGTCCCCTGCCCTCCATGTTGTAATTCATTGTCTTTTGATTCAAAGAGAAGAATTTTGCTATAAATTCATATTTCTGCAGTATAATTTGAAGTCATTGTTAATGTAGTTTCAAATTTTCTTGTAAACATTGAGTAGTTTGGGAGGTTATACTCAATAATGCTTTTATGTTGCCTAATTGGTAACTTGTTAACATTTTAATATCAGTGAAGAAAAATTAAAATTAAATGGCTGCTATAAAAAAGTGAGTTAGAAGACAAAAATGAAGTCTCCTGTCTGGTGCTACACACACCTGTCTGCAGGCCCACTCCTCACCAATATGCCTCTTCGAGTTTCTGCCAGCTGGTTTTCACTGCATGTAATGGCAAGCAAACAACCTTCTAGAAATTCTTTTCTATCTAAAACCACTGCTTCTCACCTTTCTGACATAATTTACCTATAAGAACAAACTTTTCGAAATCTTCCTCCTTTCCACATAGGGGTGTATACAGAGCATTCATTGAGTAGGTAATGAGTGATTGATGAGTGAAAAATTGTTTAAATGAATAAATCACATTGACCCTCTTTGTAATGATGACAGTTGTTTGTGATAGGTTTAGTTTCAAATTTACTGAAAGTGTTGTAGTTCTAGTTTTTAAAAATACATTTTATATTTTTCCTGGATGTTTTGTCTTAGTAACAAGTATAAAAGTTTTTTGAAATTTTCAACACTGTTCTGTAGGGTACTTCCCTGCTGCCTTGGCTTTTCATGCTATTTCTTTATGTCAGATTAAGCAATATCTCATAGCATAATTTGTTTTATGGGTAGTTTAAATAAACTGCATCATTTCAATTTCCTTAGAAAACATGCTAAATATTGTAGCAAATAAAACAAATGCATCAGTAAAATTGCATATGCATATAGTTGTATAACTTGATAATAGTTACCTTCTCTTATCAGTATAATTTTATTATTCTAATTCCATTTGATTTGTCTTGTCCTTGAATTTGATTATGTTAAGGATGTAATCATTTTGAACATTTTTTTCACTCTAGGTTCCAAACTCTGTTATACTTAATTTGTGATTGTCCACATCGGTGGGGATTTGGTTCTGTCCAGTGGTCATTTAGAATTTGTTTCTCTGTTCTTTCACACCAACGTGTAAACTGGTTCACGCTTCACCATTAAAATAACCTCTCCTCACCTCATGTACCCTTCTACTTTTTTTAATTCACAGATAAGATTCTCAAAACAATATTAGAGCCTGAAAATTTCCACTTTTCTATAGTCTCACTTTGGTTCCCACTGTCTCCCATTCTCCACCTTCAGGGACATTCTTTTTGCAGTGACCACTTAATTGTCAACACCCAGTGCTCCCTTGCACTTCTCCCAGGGATTGTTTCCCCTTGACTATAGGTAAGAGCCTTTCTTTGAGAATTCTACTCTCCTTTAAGTTGCTTTCCTTTGTTTCCTACTACCCCTCTGTCTTTAGGTGTACCTTAGAAATTGGCCATTGGTTTTTTTCCTGTCTCACACTGTGCTCTCTTTGAATTAGCTCAGCTAAGCTCAAGACTTAAATGAAAGGCTCTTCTGTCCACCTGCCCTTCTCCATGACATCTCTGTATGCCAACTATAGGGTTACATGATCTCCTGGCCAAGATCTGCATAGCGTTCTGATCATTCTCTTTCTTACACTTTTCTGGTAATCCTGTAATTGTACTCTTCTTTAATCAAGAATGATCTTCCTAAAGTGCAATAAAATTATGTCTCCCTATTGCTTATGATCCTTTAATGACTGCTTATTTTCTTAATATAAAGGTCGAGATCCTTGGATAAGCCCTAAGGAATTCCGTGGTCTGACCCTTACTAAACTCTCCAGTCTTGTAGGTGGTCTCCCTCCTCTCCTCCCATCTTCAGGTCATATTCCTCTGCTCTGTAAGTTGCCATACTGCTTCATGACTTCTCATTTTCCTCATCATGCTTCTTTTGTTTTAATATGTCCAACTTATGACTGTCATTATCCCTGAAAACCTTCATTTTTAATGACTTGTTTGAAGGACTACTTATCCAATGAGATTTCCTGGACCTGCTCCAAGACAGAATTGGCCACTATCTCATCTGTAGCTTCACAGCCCTGAACTGTGGTCCCTGCCCTCACAAAACTTACACTGTAGTGAGTAACACAGTCAGACAACCAGTTTGAACATAGTGTGATTAACATTCCACTTGGGAAGAAGAGGGTGCTACTGAGTGTAGGCAAGGATGCTTGGCTCTGACTTCCAGAGGAAATGACTGCTGTGGAGGCATTTGAAGGGTGAGCACATCTTATCTAGGAAAGGGAGAAGAGTTGAAGGGGAGTAATTCCGGAAAGGAGTGGCCCTGGAGGGAAGAGTGGCAGAGGAGCTGACAGGTCTTCTTATGGCTGAGCATAAATTCAGACATCTCTTCTCCATGCCAGAAGAGAACGGGGGCTTGTTCACACAAGGCCTTTTAAAACATGTTGATGAATTTGGAGCTTATGCTAAAGGCCATGGGAAGACATGTATGTATGAGTAGAAGAGAGACCTGAGCAGATAATGCTGTAGAAGGATCTCTCCAGTTGTAGCAAAGAGAAGAGATTGGAGGGGAGCTGATGAAGGAGGACAAAAAGAAAGGAGTTAGGAGGTTATGGAGTCGTTCAGGAAAGACGATGGTGGCTCAGAGTAGGTGGCAGCACAGATGGATAGAAATTGATGGATTATAGAATTCTTAAGAAAGAGAAGAAAAATTTTAAGTGCCTTGATATCTGAGGAAGTTAGCATGAGAAGAAATATGGTGTTGGATGCTGCCCTGTGTTTTGATGTGAACAGAGGGTGGTGCCATTTAATGAGAATAGACATCACTGTGAGCGTCAGGCTGGCATGGGAAGATGAAGACCTCAGTTTTGTTTGAGGTTTCAGTGTGATGTGAAAATAGCAAAGGCTAGTTGGCAGTCTGAGACCTAAAGACAGTCTTACTTGTTTATCTCCTTATACTGGACTGTAACATTTTTATTGGGTTTATTGGGGCAATACCAGTAAATACAATTATATAGATTTCAGGTGTACAACTCTACAATACATCATCTGTATACTGCACTGCACATTCACCCCCCCCTCCAGGTCAAGTCTCCTTCCATCACCATTTATCCCCACTCTGCACTCTTCTACCTCCCCCACCCTCCCCATCCTCTGGTAATCCCCATACTATTGTCTGTGTTACGAGCTTTTGTTTTTATTAATCCCTTCACTGTATTCACCCACCCTCCCAACTCCCTTTCCTCTAATAGCTGGGCAGTAACATTTTTGATCATGTGTGAGTCATCCTCAAATGCCTTTTGAATGTATAATATTGTTGGTTTTCAGGAACTATTTGTTTTTTTCTGTATTTACTTATTTTTAATAATTTATTTTTTTATTACCATTTATCTGTTTTATGGTTTCATCTATCTGCACCCACTTCCCTCTTCCCCCGCAATCACCATACAGTTGTCCATGTCCATGAGTCCTTTTTCTTTTTTTGCTCAATCCCTTCATCCCCTAAAACCCCTCAGACTACAAATGTCCATACCACCCAACCCGAAGCAATCTATAGATTCAATGTCATTCCTATCAAACTACCAATGATGTTTTTTCACAGAACTAGAACAAATATTTAAAAAATTTATATGGAACTACAAAGGACCCCAAATAGCAAAAGCATTCTTGAGAAAAAAGAACAAAGTTGGAAGAATCATGCTACCTAATATGAAACTATACTATAAGGCTGTAGCAATCAAAACAGCATGGCACTGGCATAACAACAGACACCTATATCAATGGAATGGAATAGAGAGCCCAGAAATAAACCCATACCTTTATATTCAATTAATGTTTGACAGAGGAAGCCAGCACATACAGTGGGCTAAAGATAGTTTATTCAATAATTCTGCTGGGGAAATTGGACAGATAAATGCAGAAAAATGAAATTGAACCATCCTTCTTATGCCATACAAAAGAATAAATTCAAAATGGATTAAAGACTTAAATGGTAGGCCCCAAACCATAAAAGTCCTAGAAGAAAGCATAGGCAGTAAAAACTTGGACATTGCTCATAGCTATATTTTTCTCATAGATCTCCCCAGGCAAAGGAAACAAAAGAAAAAAAATAAACAAATGGGACTACATCAAACTAAAAAGTTTTGTACAGCAAAGGAAAACATCGACAAAATAAAGACAACCCCCTGAGTGGGAGAACATATTCGCTGATATATCTGGTAATGCGTTAATGTCTAAAATTTATACAGAACTTATAAAACTCAACACCAAAAAAAAATCTAATGAAAAACTGGGCAAAAACTTGAATAGACACTTCTCCTAAGAAGACATACAAATGGACAATAGTTATGTAAAAAGATGTTCAACATCACTAATCATAAGAATAATGCAAATTAAAACCACAATGAGATATCACCTCATGCTTGTCAGAATGTCATCAATAAATGAACAAACAAGTGCTGGCAAGGAGGTGGAGAAAGGGGGTCCCTTTTGCACTGTTGGTGTGAATGCAGGTTGGTGCAGCCACTGTGGAAAATAGTATGGAGATACCTCAAAAAGTTAAAAATGCAACTGCTTTATGACCCAGTGATTCCACCTCTGGGAATATATCTGAAGAAACCTGAAACACTAATTTGAAAGTATATATGCACCCCTATGTTCTTTGCAGCATTATTTACAATAGCTAAGATTCAGAAGCAGCCCAAGTGTCCATCAGTAGGCAAATGGATAAAACAACTACGGTACATTTATGCAGTGGAATACTACTTGGCTGTAAATAAGAAAATTTTACCCTTCGCAGTAGCATGGATGGACCTGGAGAACATTATGCTGAGTGATATAAGCCAGTCAAAGTAAGACAAATACTATATGATTTCACTTATATGTGGAATCTAATGAACAAACTGAACTAACAAGCAAAATAGAGACAGACTCGTAGACAGGATGAAATGGAAATACTCTCTTAGCTGTACTTCCTTCTCTATTCTTCTCTACATGTGGGCCGTGTTTAGAATTTTAGCCAATCATGACTAGCCTGTTAGCTTTTCCAGAATTCTTATTATGAGTACTTCTAGTATAGCAGAAAAACTGGAAACAAATGCACTCTAAAATATCAGAGATAAATGTAAGAACCATTTTTCTCCTCAGAGTTTATAAATACATCTTTCCTGATCTGGTGTTGGCAGTATTGTCTGCTTTATCGTTCCCGAGTCCCTGCGATTCAGGTTGTTTGTGACTTTAACGAAGGTTTCACATACTCAGGCACTGTGTTGTGTTTTCCGTGTTAATGTTCAGATAATGAAAAATGACTGTGGCTTTAAAGTCTAAGTAGTTCACATTTTTTGCAAGGTACACTTACCCACATAATGAGAAAATGAATCATGCTTTCCAATGTGGATCCAATTGGGTGTCATTTTCTCCCTATTATTTATATTCAGTTTGGAGCTAATCTGGCCTTATCCCTAGATATTTTGAAGGAAAATTGGTAGGGATTCTTGTGTAAACTACTATTGCCCCCAAAATAGCAAATGTGTTCTTGAATGAATGGAGAATTTCTTGAGAAGTCACAGTCATGTGCATGCACATGCACATGTACACACACACACACACACACACACGCACACGCACCCTTCCCCCACCCCCATGATGGAAGGGTCTTGTTGGACTGTGTTATAGTGCTGGCCTAGGAAAATCTTTGGAAGAGAGCCACTTGTAAACAGCAGATGTTGTTTTTGGTTCCTTTGTCACTGCAAGGTTAAGACTTGGGAGCTAAATAATAGAACTGAACTAGGATATTTTTCTTCCGGCTAGCAATCCCCAAGGTCATGGACTGTGTCTTCAAAAATTCTAGAGATCTGAAGTGGTTAAGAATTGAACTTTCTTATGTTTATCGTGCACCACTAGGGGATGAATCACGTGAATCTGAGCACTGATGAGGAATGCTTGGGTCTCAGTCAAGGTAGCTGCAATCAGAATATAATTCAAGATGCTGGGATAGGAGATCACTGATTTCTGCAAAAAGACAAGTAGATACCAAAAAAGTCACTCTTGATCCTTATTTTCAACTTTGCTTTGCAGATTAAGCCTCTAAAAAAGCGTCCTTGATTGAGGTGAACCATGCATACTTTTAAGTTACATTTTGCTTAACTCTCTCTCCAGTGTAAGTATATCCTGGCTGTGTATGTGGAGACCTGTTTGGCTGAAACTACTGAAATAATTTTGTAAGACATCATCTTGTAGCATTGTGGGGTTTCATTGATTTTATTGTAGAGATATTCTGCTTTCCATCAATGAAGTAATGGGATTTAAGTGTATTTTTAAAATGAGAGATTTTTTGCATATTTACTTTTAGTTATAATATCTATGCTCATAACTCAAATTTTTCATCTTATTACTATATTTCCTTCCTAGGCTTTTATTCTGAATATCAACATGCACATATGACATCAGGACTATTGTGATGTCATTGTGGTGGTAGTTCAAATTCTGCAGGTCTCATACTGAACTCGTGACTTGTCCCTCAAGACCGATCTGGTTCCTGTGTTTCCTGTCTCAGTGCATGGCCTCACCACCTGTTGAGGTGCGCAATCAGAAGTCCTGGCTAGGAATGTGTTCTTGCTACTGGCCTCTCCTCTTGTCTCATATTCATCAGCAAGCCCTTTTGATTTTTGTTTTTTAGTGTTTCTAGAATCTATCTGCCTCTTCCTAATTCCCTTGAGATCACTCTAGTCCAGGGTTTCCCAGCTAGGGGCTATTTTGTCCCCAAGTGTACATTTAGCAACGTGTGGTACATTTTTGATTGTCACTACTTGGAAATTGCTACTGGTATCCAGTGGGTAGAAACCAGGGATTCTGCTAAATAGCCTACAGTGCACAGGAAAGCCCCAGAACAAAGCATTGTCTAGTACAAAGGGTCAGTCCTGCTAAGGTTGAGAATTCCTGCTCTGTCAAGTCCAAGCCAGCATCTTCTCATTCCTGAATTACCACAGTAGCCTTGGAACTGGTCTTCTTCTACCTAATCCTTAAGCGGTGCAAATCTAGCTCTAGTATCATTCGTGGCTTCTCTCAACTGTTAGGAGAAAGGCAACACTTCCCAGGATGGTCTGGAAGGCCCCGCAGGATCTTGCCAAGGGCCAGTTCTCCATCCTCCCTCCTGTTGCTCCCAGCCTGCTCATTGTCCTCTAGCTGTGTTGGCTTCATTCCCATCTTTGTACGTGACTCGCTCTTCCTGCTTGTGGCTTTTATGTATTCCCCTTTGCCTGGATCAGTCTCCCCATCTCTATCATGTTCATTCCTCTTGCTTCTTCAGTTTGTAGTTCAAACATCACTGAACCTGAGTAGTGCTTTTTGAACCCTACTCTAGGTTAATCTTACACAAATTCCCACAGGCCTGAATTTTTCATATCACTGTAGAGTTTTTTTGTAAATTTATTTTCTTTTTTTAAATGGGTATACTTAAAAGAACAAACACCTATGCTAGGCACCCTTCTAAGTGCTCTATTCATATTTTTCTTTAATCATCATAACCGTAGGTGATAGATGTTACTTTATATTGTTTTCTTTAATAGGGCCTAAGGTACATTTTCCTAAACATTTCTGAAATTAGGATGCATCTTGTTATCAATGGCATCTTAAATTTGGCAGAAGCTAGTATCAACCCCATTTTACAAATGAGGTAGCTGAAGCACAGAGAGGTTCATTCCAGTACCCAAGGTTACATAACTAATCAGTGATGGCATCAGGATTCCGATCCAGGCAGCCTAACGCCAAGGACCATCCATATCAACTTCAGTTCAGTGCCTTCCTGCATCGGAATGTTGCTATGAGATTATGGAGACAATACATGTCAAGCATTTAGCTCATGGATATATAGTAGGCACTGAGTAAATGTCACTTATGGTTATTAGTCTGTTTATTATCTCTCTTATTGTGTAATTATTTAATTCTGTCTTTTCCACAGGAAGGAGGATTTCAGGAGGGCAAGGCCTCTGTCTCTTCTGCTTTTCACTGTGTCTGTTTTTCTTAGCACTGAGCTGGGTAATAAGTGCTTTTTAAATGAATAAGTGAATGGTTGAATGAAGAGAGGGACTGTTAAGGAGAATTGGGGTCCCACCATTTGGAGGCACAAATGTTCGTCTTGAGTGATCGGTTTGTGCCTCTCTACGGCATTTACCCTGTCCGGCGTTGTAACATTTGTTTGTGTAATTGCCCTTTCTCTGCTCACCAGATTATAAATTCCATACACACATGGCACTGCATTCGCAGTACCTACCGCAGTTTCACTGTACGGGAGACACTCAGTCCGTGTTGCACTAATCGACTTGAATTGCCCTAGCACTTTCAGCCCTGTTCAGAACTCAGTGCTGTCATGGAGGAAGATTATCTCCGGGGATTTTTTTAAAACGGAATAATAAATCTTTTTGCCATCAATATGCTATTATTTCCAAATTGTCTTTAGGAGGGAGGCAGCTGAATACTCTTGCATATATCTATAGACTTACTGTAAGTTACAGCAAAAAACAGCCACCATACTCTGTTGAAAAGTAAAGGTAGAGATAGATATTTGGGAATTTTTCCTTTTTTGTTTCTGATTTAATCTGTGTTTAAGGAAGAATTGGTGATAATTTCTCAGAGTGTTTCAGAGGAATACTTCCTGGATAGCCTTTTTATACTGCCTTAAAAATCGGAGCGAGGCACAGGTTTTTAAGCAGTGGAGGTAGTTTATCTGAATTACTCACCGTGTTGTGGAGTAGAGAATTCACTGCCTTTCCAATTGGCTACATTTATTGGAAGGCTAAAGAATGAATCTTTTTATGCCAAGGAGAATGTTAGGTTGTGGGCCCAAACAATTTACCTGGCTTCTGCCTTTTGGATCTAGTTTATGTCTTTGGCAGCTTAATGCAAAGGATATTGCGTTCTGCCCTGTTGACGCCAAAAGTTCACAGAAGAGAGCATTTTTGGCAGAATGTGCTTGTTTTAAGGACAAAGGTGTTTGCATTTCACACTTTAATTTTCAGGGACTTGTTTGTACACTATAGGTGAAAGGTTCACAAAATCATGTATTGTGTACTAACCACTTGGGGATATACACACGTGTCACCTTGATTGGCTGCTCAGAGAGTTCCATAGCGGCCTTTGTTACCTGGGCTGTACATGGAGCAAGGCCCAGGAGGGAGCATGGAGTGGAATGGAAATTAATTACCGTCATGTAGCTTCGGAATTTAAATACCTTAGAACACCAAAGGGAGGATATTTTACTAAGTGCAGTGACTTTTCTGACCACTAACATGATCTCTCATCTCAGGCAATAGTGCTTAAAAGTTGATACTTACAGGAAAAAAAGAACAAATGGGGGGTGTCTACAGGTACAGGCTAGCAATCTGTATGTTATATTTTTACATATGTTCTGTTTTAATTTCTTTGTGGAAGAGCAACTAGTATATAGCAGGATGCTATAATATGTGGTTGTTTTTTAACATTTTGAAATGTGTTGTACCTTTGTAACATATATAAACTACTTTTTAGATATAAATATTTGGAGAGTGTTTCAGTTTCATATAATTCCAAAGGTATTAAAATTAATGTGTAGAATTCTGTTTCAACACAAGGATAAGCAAAGAATAAGTGGAACTTTTTTATTATCTATACATACAAGCATAGTCATGAACCTATATTATTTTCTTCTTTTAAAATATATTTTATTGATTATGCTATTACAGTTATCCCATTTTCTCCCTGTTATTCCCATCCACCCTTTACACCACCTCCCACCCGCATTCTCCCCCACCCCTGAGTACGTGTCCATGGGTTGTATGTATAAGTTCTTTGGCCTTTCCATTTCCTATACTATTCTTAACCTCCCCCTGTCTGTTTTGTTATGCTACTTATTCCCTGTACCTTTCCCCCATTCCCCTCTTCCCATTCCTCACTGATAACCCTCCATGTGATCTCCATTTCTGTGATTCTGTTTCTGTTCTATTGTTTGCTTAGTTCATTTTTGTTTTTGCATTTCTTTTAGGTTCAGTTGTTGATAGTTGTGAGCTTGTTGTCATTTTACTGTTCATATTTTTGATCATCTTCTTTTTCTTAGATAAGTCCCTTTAATATTTCATATAATAAGGGCTTAGTGATGATGAACTCCTTTAACTTGACCTTATCTGGGAAGCACTTTCTCTGCCCTTCCATTCTACATGATAGCTTTGCTGGATAGAGTCATCTTGAATGTAAGTCCTTGCCTTTCATGACTTTGAATACTTCTTTCCAGCCCCTTCTTGCCTGCAAGGTTTCTTTTGAGAAATTAGCTGATAGTCTTATGGGAACTTCTTTGTAGGTAACTGTCTCCTTTTCTCTTGCTACTTTTAAGATTCTTTCCTTATCATTCATCTTGGGTAATATAATTGTGATGTGCCTTGGTGTGTCCCTCCTTGGGTCCAACTTCTTTGGGACTCTCTGAGCTTCCTGGACTTCCTGGAAGTCCATTTCCTTTGCCAGATTGGGGAAGTTCTCCTACATTATGTTTTCAAATAAGTTTTCCATTTCTTTCTCTTTCTCCTCTCCTTCTGGCACCCCTATGATTCTGATGTCGAAATGTTTAAGGTTGTCCTGGAGGTTCTTAAGCCCCGCCTCATTTTTTGAATTCTTGTTTCTTCATTCTGTTCTGGTTGAATGTTTATTTCTTCCTTCTGTTCCAAATCTTTGATTTGAGTCCCAGATTCCTTCCCTTCACTGTTGGTTCCCTGTACTTTTTCCTTTATTTCACTTTTCATAGCCTTCACTTTTTCCTTTATTTTGCGACCATACTCAACCAATTCTGTGAGCATCCTGATTACCAGTGTTTTGAACTCTGCATCTGATAGGTTGGCTATCTCTTCATCATTTAGTTGTATTTTTTTCTTGAGCTTTGATCTGTTCTTTCATTTGGGCCACTTTTTTTTATATTAGTCTGTAATGTATATTATTATTATTATTATTATTATTATTATTATTATTATTATTATTATTTTGGCCTCTGAGGGACCTGCTGTGTGGTGAGGGGCAGAGCCTTAGGTATTTGTCAGGGAAGGGCAACCCAGGTTGATGCGTTGTGATGCTGTATATGGCAGAGGACTTAGAGAGGGAACAGTGCCACTTGCTCACCTCTCTGTTGGCTTTGAGTCACTTCCTCCACTACCCACAAGCAAACTGGGCCCTTCTGGTGCCAATTCCCTGATGGGTGGGTTTGTTTACCTTCTAGGACCCTGCAGGTCTTTCCAATGAACTCTCCTGTGGGGCTGGGAGTTTCTCTTGCCCTCTCAACCTCTACAGGTTTTTTCAGTCAGAGGTTTTGAGGATTTATTTCCCTGCACTGGAACCCCGTGTTACACAGTCTTTCTTGCTCCCCAATTGTTCTTTCTAATTTATCTGCATGCAAATGTGGGACTGCCCAGTCCACCAGCTGCCACATTGCCCACCAGCCGCTGCCTTGCAGCAAGTCCTCTCCACCTGGCTGCCCATCTCTGCCCCTCCTACTGGTCTGGATGAATGTTTCTTCTTTAACTTCTTGGTTGTCAGACTTCCATACAGTTCAATTTTCTGTCGGTTCTGGTTCTTTTTTGTTTTTAAATTTGCTGTTATCCTTCTTTTGGTTATGTGAGGAGGCACAGTGTGTGTATCCATGCTTCCATCTTGGCCGGAATTCTCTATATTATTTTCTTTATTGTCAAATAACCAAATCAAAAGATTTTCTTCTCATAAATAGAGATGAAGGGTTTTCTTTCTTTGAGGTAACAGTTTGTACTTCTCTGGATCATCTTTTTTCAGTTGTGCATATTCTTTTATCCTGTAGTTCCACTTCTACTGACAAACTTCTACAAATATATCAGGAAAATATGTAGAAGTATTTATCTCAGTATCGTTTTCCTTTAAACTTTATTTTTCAATTACAGTTTACATTCAACATGATTTTGTATTAGTTTCATGTGTACAGCGTAGTTTAAACAATCATGTAAGTTACAAAGTGTTACCCCAGTATTTCCAGTACACACCTAGAACTCTACAGTTATTACAATATTATTGACTAAATTTCCTACGCTGTACTTTATATACCCATGACTGCTTTGTAACAACCGATTTTACTTCTCAATCCTTTCACCTTCATTTTAATATAAAATTGAGAACAATATGTTTCTATTGGCAACTGGATAAATAAATGGCATTTATCCAGTGAATGTACGGTAATGTTTAAACATATTAGAGTAGACCTATATATGCTGAAGACTCACCACATGTATTTGCAAGTTTCAAAACAGTATCAAGAAAATGATTTTACTCGTGTAAGAAAGATAAGGTTACTTTTATATGATCTTGAACATATATATCTTTTTTGAAAAGTACATAAGAAACAACTCATAATAATCACTTTTGGGAATTGAAAGACTTAGTGGCTGGGGGACTTATATTTTTGATTTTTTATTTCTCCATTCTTTTTACATTTTTGTGTAATTGACATATAACATTATATAGTTTCAAGTGTATAATATAATGATTCTATATTTATATACATTGTAAAATGATTATCACTGTTTATAGTCCTAAAATTTCATAAAAGTTATAATTTTCAAGTGAAATGCTCTTTGGTTGTATTTCAACCAAGTGAAAAATTCTTTTGGTTGGTTGTTTCTCAGATTGGATGCCATTTGAGTAACTAGCAATGGAAAGAAGGAAACATGAAGAAAACAGTGTGTATATCTCAGTTTTGCTAGTGGCAGAATTAATTGCCGTATACTCCATGTGCCTTCCTGGGCCCAGCAGATGACATGTGTGTGGGTCTCTGTGTGTCTCCAGCACGTGGGGTGACGTGGTCCTTGCAGTTAATGTTCAGATGCAGTTCTGGCTCACCTCCTCCCAAACTGGTATTTGGGGTGCTCTCCTTTAGAGCTCAACATTACAGGAGCCTTTTCTTAGTCTGAAGAGGGATGCTGTGTTGTCAGGGCCAAATTACAGGTCAGATAATTGCTTTCATTCACTTCTCTTTCCTCGCTTTCTAATAGATAGTAAGGCTTTTTTTATGATAATAAAAGATGCTTAGGGATTTTCCCTCCAAATTCTTTGCTTGCTTTCCATAATTCACCTAATGTATTCAGAATATCGGTGAGTCTTTTATCTCTCATTTTGTAAATGCTCAAAAGGAAGTTTAGTAAAAGCACCTGACTCTTTTTTAGAGTCAATAGCTGAATTAAGACATACAGAGTAACCAATGACCTGTCTCAGATGTGTGCTTCATATTGTATCTGAAGAGACTTGCTGCCTTTAACCCAAAAGTAAGGTCTGAGGAAATACTTAAAAAATAAAACCCATGCATTTATCAGCAGAAATCATAAAATATCCTTGGATGGAAGAAAGTGCTGGGGAGGAATCTAAAGCCACATATAAATATGGTTTTATGTTTTGTAACCCACCAAATGTTAAGCTTTATAAATGTGTTAAGGAACATTTAGCCATTTTTATTATATAATTAAAGGTGGAGTGGACAGAGATAATTGTAATTAAGTGTATAGTATAACAATAAAGATAGAAAGTCTAAATTCTTATGAGCCATCGTAAGAATTCAGCATCATAGGCCATGCTTACCTGAACTTGGAAAACCACGCCCACTGACATCGGTCTCAGGATCCACACCAGATGAACAGCGGATAGCTGGCTCCTGTTTTAATCTGGAAGATTTCGAAATGCCAGTCATACCCTCGGCTTGCTCTCGTTTTCAGAAATACTCTGTGAAATGTAGATCATGAAGCAGAATTTGGCTCTAAAACACTAAATTAAAATTGTTCTTAGGAAGGCTTCAATTAACTCCACAAAAAAGCTACCAGTACTCTCAATTTTTGTAGATGGAGATGCTTATGAGAGTGACATGTGGGCACACAATGCAACCCTGTTATTTCATTTCCAAATTTATGTAAACTGAACTCATGAATTTTTTAAAAAATAAGAATTCTTAAATTTACCACTGCGACCATCAGTCCAGATGAAGTGTTTAAAATAGTAAGTCGTGTGCTTTAAAGTCACTTTCCCGTCCCTTCAGTGGTTAGACTTAGCCATCCTTCCCTCCCAGCAGGCTCATCTGCCAGGTGTGGAGCACTCTGTAGACAGATCAGTCGGGGACCAAACCCTGGATCTGCAAGTAACGAGCTGGAAGAGTTCAGGCAAATAATGGACCACGTGAAACCTCTCTGTCCCATCTGTAAATATATAACCACATGGTTGTTTAAAGATTTAGTGAGAGAAACCATATGAAGCAGTTAATTAGAGTAGCATTAAGAATAGAGTGAGCACTCAATTATTAGTTATTTTTATTACATTTGTTTTTTAAAATTGACCACTGTGAAATAGAAGAAATGAACTATAATTTCTTTAAGTTCTGTGAATGTGTTTAGAAACATCGCATAGTTAGAGTGATGATTAGGAAGCAGTCTCTTGAACTACATAGCCTTTACAC
Organism: Anoura caudifer; assembly: GCA_004027475.1. Classification (NCBI taxonomy): domain Eukaryota; kingdom Metazoa; phylum Chordata; class Mammalia; order Chiroptera; family Phyllostomidae; genus Anoura; species Anoura caudifer. The sequence continues at coordinate 38,053 of PVKU01000178.1, forward strand.
CCGGGCGTGAGTTCAAATATCCCGCAGGTGATGTGGCCCAGGTGTGTCACTTCAGAGTGGCTGCTGGCAGGTGGATCTTGCTAGTTTGTGGCAGCTGAAAGGCGGTCAGGCCTTTGGAAACCCTCATCTGCTGTGAATGGTGATGCCTGCCTTGCTTTGACAGGACATTGTTATTAGATATCTGATTAGAACATGACATCCTACCTAGTTATCTTTTAGTCGACTGGAAGGTAGGTGAAGTAGTGTTTTTGTTTTAATCCCCTTGGTGAAATTCTTGGACTGAGGAATTTTAGAACTCATGCAGGGCCTTACACGGGCGTACTATATACTCTTCTCCCTCTTGAAAAGTAGAAACTGAGGCTCAGGACACAGAAGGTGCAGACGAAGGTTCTGACCAGTGGTCTCTCCACTCTCTGCTGCTTTCTAGGAACCAGCGCTGCTCCGTGTTTCCCTGAGTGTGGGATCCTGAAGGAGACTGGGTTTTCCCTTGATTATTTAGCTTTTTGCCAAGACTCATCACTTTTTTTTTTTTTTTTTTACAAACAAAATCAGTCATTATAGAATGGACATATGGGCAATGTAGGAAATGGGGGTGAATGTGTATCCACTTTACAAAATGTCTAGGAAGTTGTAGTTGATGGGAAACAAAAAGAAATCTATGACTGTTTGCTGTTTTTGATGATTTCCTTGTACTTTTTCTCCCCAAGGAAGGTAAGAGTACAAAAATCATTCCGGTTAGTTGAAAGTTCCAACTGGGCTCTAGTGACTTGAGGTCTTACGTGGACAAAGAGGTGGTACTGATTTCTCTGCCCTCTTTACATGGAGATTTACTGTGGAGGCTCAGACAGTTCTGTCACATGCGAGTGTTGCCTCCAATGGGATCTTACCTAACTCTCTGCCCGGCATGTCACTTAGCGGCAGAACTTCCTTTTAAATAACATCCACCATGGCACACCTTTTACCTTACTTGACATAGTATCTGTCCAGAAGGAAGGAAACGAATGACTGTCTCTAGTACTGATACCCTCAAAACACGTATTTTAAATTTTGGCAAGTTGCTAGTACTTTCGTGCTGCTTAGATTTTCTGTTCTGCCATCTCTTCCATATATTGTAGACATTCTCACTGTGTTTCGGCCCTTTATATTATTCTCCAATTCAGGATTTATTGGAATTTTTTTTCTTTACCCATTTGAAATATCTCAGTTGTTTTTCTTAAGATCAACATTTTTTTTTTTTTTTACTATTAATTAGTTTGAGATGCCATATATGCTGAGCTGCTGTGTGAAGTAAAACCAGCATTGTCAAGGATACTTTCTGAGTGTCCACTCTGGTAAAGCCCAGGTACCAGGGAAGAAAACATAGCAGTGATTATCTTAGAAAGGAGGTACATTCTCACTGTTTCACTAAACAAAGGCCCAGAGGGGCAGCACCAAAACACATATGTGCACACTTTGCAAAAGAATTTAGCTTTAAAAACGTACAGGCTGCAGGCTGCAGATAGGGATCGCCATCCTAGCGGGTGACATAGTGGGAGTAATTACAGCCCAGGCATTTTCCATTTGTACCCCAAAAGTCTTTGTTTTATTGACGAGATATGTCTTTCTCATTTTAAGACTTTATTACAACTTCTACTCCTCTAACCTTTGCTAGCTACGGTAAAGTTGCTAGAACAACAGTCGACATAAATAGGGTTTTCAAATTTGTTTTCAAATATTAGCATTTTGAAATCATGGGCTTCACATGTTCCCTTTGTGTCACGGTGGAAAAATGAGCAGCTTGAAAGTTTTCCTCATTTATCTGAAGAGTAGATGCAAGAATATGAGTTTTATACTTATTTGGTCATCTTTTTTTGTTTCATTTCTTTTGATACCACATCGATTTCTTATCTCTTCATTTCGCAGTGATAGAAGAGGCCTTAACAGTTGCAAGATTACATATTTATATCAGGGTTCAGACTGAGAATTCATTCTTTTCTAAGGAAGCAGAAAGATCATGTAAAAATGGTGACCACATGTTGACAGAATGCATGATTTAACAAAACCAAAGGCAATCATTTCAAAGAAAAATGTTTTATTTTCTGCCAGCAGAGTATAATGGAGAGAAATTGGCTGGTATTATTTTTAAAAATTGCCCAAATCACTGTAGTTAGTGTAAAATTGTCTCTGGAACTATTTCCTGTAAGTTAACCAGACATATGATTGTATCCTTTCTATTTTGAATACTGAAGCTCGCATTCCATGAGCCTATCAGGTATAATAGCTCTTTGTAAAGGTGCTTCCTTTTTTCTTTTAGTCTCTCTCATTTTAAGCTTTTACCTTCATTCACCCCAAACTTAGAATATTTGTAGTTTGGGGTTTTCTGAAACTTTAAGCTACATGTTAGTCACTGTAAAATCAAGACAGTAATCTACTCAAAATGTGCTAGTTCAGTCTGCAAAAGTTCAAGTGAAATTAATATAAACATTATTTATACTATTAAAATCCTCCACACATTTCAATTGAAAGGAGATTTCATTTTTATTTAACATGTGGTCCATAGGGCTGGCTGTTTTTCCATAGTACTTAAAATAATTTTAGATGTTACACATTGAGACCTGCTTATGTTTTGGAGATATCGTATTATTAAAAGCAAATCAGATTTATGTGTCGATTAAAGAACAATGCAGTCTGACGTGGTTCCAATTGTTACATAACCTCTGAGCAAGTCAAAAAGACATGAGTCGCTTGGAATGTTGGCAGTCATATCTCTTCTTTGGCCAGTACAGTTTGCAAGGGCCTAACAGGTGTTGAAGAGGGTATTGCGGTTGCTTTCAGGTCTGTTACAGAACAAACCATCCCATGGGATCTAAGCCTATATTTTGGAAGAACTGTGGGGTCAGATATACAAACAGATTTAAAAATAGTATAAAAATTACCTTGGGAAGAGATAGGAGTATTGCATTTGTGTCTACACAGCACTAAAAATACTGGTGTTCACCAGATATTGATTATTAATTGATTTAGCCTGATGCTGGAAAGCCACCAATATGTGTGCGTGTGCTTTTTGAGAATGATAAAGGAAGAAACATTGATTTGTTGTTCCACTTAGTTATGCGTTATTGGTTGATTCTTGTAAGTGCCCTGACTGGTGATTGAACCAGGAACCTTGGCGTGCGGGGGATGATGCTCTCTAACCAGCTGAGCTACCTTGCCAGGGCAACATGTGTTTGTTGATTACTTGATCCAGATGGTTGACATTTTGTAGGAATGTAGGACATTCCAGGGCATTATACTTATACATATAGGGTAAACAGGCAGACTTTAAAAAGTCAGGTGTTTCCATCATTTGAACCTTTCCTACCCACCAGTTAAAAAAAAGATTTATGTTTAAAACAGAGCTATAACTCTTACATAAATAGTATTCTTGCAGCTTAGACAGCTGCTCTCCATTGTTAACTATAATTCAAGGGTAACTGTTCATGCTCTGCTTTGTCAGTTCTGGAAAAGACCCAGGATTTCCTTTGGAAAAGTGGAGATGAAAGTATTTCATTGTTATGAATCAAAAAATTTAGTTAAGCCAATTTTTATGTATGGTTCATGAGTTCAGCAGCCATGCAACTTCTCTGAATCCTACCTGAAAGTCAGGTTGCATATTTACTTATTGAAGCCTTTGGGTCTGTAATAAATACTACTGAGAAGCTGAACGGTGGGACTGGGGAAGGACACACCACTTTGAAGTTGTAGGTAAATTGGGCAATAACATTAATACCCATCAGGAATATTCCCAAGTAGTTCACTGTTTTGTAACAAAAACAAGTGAAAATAAAATCTTTAAAGAGAAAAAATGTTCAAGAGAAAAATCTCCTCTGTTTTTTCTTATGAGAAAACATAGAGTCAGAAAAATTAAATATATTGTCTGAAATCATACAATATTAAAAGTAGAGCTTGGCCCAGCACTGGGGTCTCATGACTTATTGATCAGTGTTTGATTGAAATGAAGAACTGATTTTCTCAGTCATATTTCATTTAGTTTCCTTTTGTGGACCCACCTATACCTACCTAATTAACTCTACTTACATTTCAGACGATCTGTCAATTTCTTGAGTCTAGACCTGCATACAAATCACTTTTATACACACATTGGTCCCATCTAGGGCCTCCCACTGAACGCATGAAGTACTAAGATGGACCTGTCTTCGGTGGTTTAGTTTGCCTTCGCCTGCCTAGGCGTATGTACCCTGAGCACAGAAAGGAAGGAAACTCTTTGCAGCAAGATATCCCTCTCTCTCGGGCATAGTAGAATTTGCTTGGCACTGATGTGTTTCCATATGACCTCCTCCCCTTATGAGCATCTGTTAAATCAATGCTTTGAATGCGGTTGGGTGGATCTTAAGGGAATAGAAGACCTGCTCCCAAGTCTGTGCTATGCAAATGAAGCCATACCATACCTGTGGAGCTCATGCGAACGTTGAGTGCATTTCCATAGAGTGCAGTTGCCAAGAGGCATTGTCTCCTGTTCCTGCTTTTCTTGCACAAATTGTTCAGGAATTTATGAAAGCACATGTGTAATGAACAGTATAAAAGACCTGAACTTGATTTTGGGTGTTAAGATCTAAATCTACATTTAGTGCAAAATGAATTCTTATAGAAATCTTTAGGATATGATTTTCTGACTGCCATATATCTCACAATTTCTATAGAACTTTGTAAGTCTGAAGTTGTCCTTGTATAATTGAAGAATTTGGGGTTATTGTCTCTGTAGACATTGGTTTGATTTTATTTTTCCTTCCTTGTCATCATGATCCAAATACAGGTATTGATAACCATGCATTATGACTAATTAAAAAAAAAGGTCCAAAGCAGCTTCTAAATGAAAGCTGTAATTTTGTATTGGATTTCTAGTGACAAGAGCAAATCACTTGCTCTTTGCCCTTATGGATTTTATAATGTCATCAGAGTCTATCAATAAAATTATAGCCTACAGTTGGGCATACACCATTTCTTACTATATCACATACACAGGGGGAGGTGGTGGGAGTCTAGAGATTGTAGCATGTGTGCCCTGGGGTGCACTCTAGCAGGCTGTGTGTGTGTCTGTGCTTTTTTAATTGAGATTTTCTGTACAATTAGTCCTGGAAACTATGGATGAAGAACCATGCTTGACTCTTACATAGGAATGTTTCTCTTGATTCTATCACTGTGAGTAAAATTGAATAGAATTGTGCCATTATGATCAATTTCATAAAGCAACAGACTCTGCACATAGACATCATGATTGTCCCTTCCACCTGAACTGTCAGCTTCTATCCAAGAGGGAAAAGCTATTGCCAGGGACTAGGAACATATAACCAGAAAGAAGTGAGAAGGCCACAGATACCCGAGTAAGGAAAGCAGATGTGCTTCCATATATGAGGTCTGTCCAGAAGGTATCCAGCCATGTAATATGAAAAATGAAAACACTTATTGGAGAAGATACAGGAAACATTGTACATAGGACAATGACACGTCAGTTGTACTCAAAGTAGGCATCTTGGGACCTCACACAGTTCTCTCAGTCGCTATTGGTTGCCCTGTTGCCTGTTCCTGAATCTCATCAAAGGTCTGAAATCTCTTCCCTTTCAAAGGTAATTTTAGTTTTCAGAAAAGCCAGAAGACACAGGGCACCAAATCTGGGCTGAAGGAGGGTTGAATCACTCGGGTGATTTGATGTTTTGCCAAAAAAACTGCCCAAGATGACGTAGTACACAAGGGGCGCATCGTTGTGAAGAGCTGCCAATCACCAGTTGCCCATACCTGTGGAGCCTTCTGAATCATCTGAATAGTCTCTATGGGGGAATGTTTAAGCTTAATGCAAAATTTTATGCAGATTTGTCACTGTGCTTGCTCAGTCATTTTGAATGTGACAGCCACACAGTACACATGCTCACCCAATGACGTTTACTGCCCCCACTGATTGGTACAGCGAAGTCGTCGTTGTTCATGCATGTGCATCCCAGTCCACTCTCCTTGGCTGCCAGGTTGCATCAATGTCACACAAACTATTCCCATTATATTAACAGCAGCTTGTTTTTTTTCTGGACAGACCTGGTTGACTTTAATAAAGCCTCTCTAGATGGCTGTCTTATTCAGTCATTCTGGAACTTAAAGAGATTTAATATCTCATCTTAATTTGAATCTTTTCTCTGTTACCTCTTAATAGATTCTCTTTGGAGCACTGCCTCTGTTCACTTTTTTTTTTTTTTTTTTGGTATATTGATTACACATAAACACACAGATGTAGCAAATAGATACAATAATTATGTGAAGATCTAGGATTTCACCCTGGAAATTTTTCCCATCCTTTATTGTAATGTTTCTACCTGACTTGTAGGAAGAATTTGTGGTGACTTTATGTTCTGAAATATGGCTGTGTGTGATTAACAAAGAGAGGCTAGACAGGCTCGTTAGTTTTCTTTCTCCTTCTTCACTCATGTTGCCCCAGTTTGGTGCCCACTGTAGCGCCACCTCATGAGTGTAGAAAGGGGACAAAACTGTGTTTTGAGATTTTTAATTATCAGGGAAGAATTTATGAGTTTACAGATTTGGCAGAGGGATGGGATTGTCTGTTTCCTTCTTTTTCCTTTCCCATCTCTTATTTATTATAGATCATTCCAAGGACTAATTTGCTGCGTAAAACTTAATTTTCATACCACTGTTCCTGGCCATGTTGTTGGCTATCGTAAATCATGACTTTTAAGGACATTCAGATCATTATCACCATAATCATCTTTCAATAAATACTTGTTGAGGACACACTATATATGCAAGGTACATTCTTGACATTACCAGCAAACTAAAAAACAAGAAAGCCTTGTTTATGTACTCTTAAGAAATTGTTAATATGATCACTGATTTTGGGGGGTCTACACTCTGATGACTCATTGTGAAAATGGCTATTTTAATTTTTAATTAAATATTTTTTCATGCATAATGCCACCATGGTGAACTGAGGGAACTTCAGTGAATAATGAATTCCCCCTGTCTGGGCATGTACTCTCCAGTTTGCTATAGTCCCCACCACTCCCTGTTACCTGCTCTACCATGCGATTCAATTGCCATTTATTATCAGACTTGCTTTCCTTTCTTTCATCTAGTCCTCTTTAGCCACTTGTATAATGGTATTGGGTCGTACATATATTTGAGTTTGTGACCTTTAACTTGAATTCATTTACACTAGGCTAACAATAATTCATAAGACTAAAAAGTTCTTCTTGCATATATGAATTTTATGAGAAGAGAGATGACTAAATCAAATGAATGACTCTGTAAGAGGAAAGTTGTGTAAAAGAAAATGAGGGAATAAAAATGAGGGGGAAGAATACAAGTCATTTGTAGAACAATGCTGACACATTTAGTAAAATACAAGCATAATATAATGCTAGACATGTTCAAATATCACCCCTAAGATTTTTAGAAGTGTTGAGTTATTGGAGAAGTCTTAGCTCCACATATATAACTCAGTTCCCTAATGACAGTGATGTGTTTATGTGAGTGTGAGTGTGAGTGTGTGTGTGTGTGTGTGTGTGTGTGTGAGTGAGTCTGTGTATTTGAGTGTGTATTTGAGATTAAGATGTAACTCAGGCCCACAGCCATGGGAACACAGGAACATGACAAGGTTTCCACATTGACATTGCTCTTGGTGACTCTTGATCACTACACTACCTTTGTGTGCTGTTGGGTAACACTGCAGCTTTTAGAAGTGACATGAAACTAAAGATTAAGTGGTCTTTTGTTGGCTGATAACTCAAAAGGAATCCTTGTGGGACAACCCTCTGAGATGAATATTTTAGCCAAAACAAAATCAAATAAAATTCAGAGAGGACTACAGGTGGATTTAAGAAAGGAGGGCCTGTGGGTAGATAAAAGGCAAGAGCGTACCCATTTTGGGCAAGGGCCATACGGAGCTAACAAGTCAGGAGAGAAGTGCTCAGCCATATGGTATACATTTTATATTTTCAACTAATTATTTGGTGGCTTATAGATCCAGACACTGAAGTTATTTATAGAAGCTTTGTGATAGCAGCCACTCGAGAAAATTGCTGGCTGCCATTGCTCCATTTCAATTAAGCAGTTCCTTTTACTTCAGCTTCCAAATCAGCACATGCTCTCCTACATCTGAGAACTCTCTGTCAACAGTTTGGACTCATGTTACTAATAAAGTTATGGTAATTATTTGTTCGAAATCAGGAAATTCAGTGCTGACTTCCAATTAATAAGATAACTGGGTCTTTTAAATTTTATATCTACATATATCATGACACAACCTTTTGCTTTTCCGTTGACAACTTGCAAACTTATGAAATAAACAAGAAGCTGTGCCTAAGTGATTTTTGTTTTTATATGTTTTAAACATCGATTTTATGCACTGACATGTTGCCTGTTTCTATCATCCTGATAGGTAACTACATTTGGCTCAGAATAACTTACTTGTAGTTCCTCAAAGTCATATTTTTAGGAGAGAGCTAAGCATCTCTCAAGGTTTTCAAAAGAATGCAGGGTCCATGAAAGACTTGGTTCCCGAGCCGTGGAAGCCTAGAAAGAAATGGGCATTTCCTTTGCTGTCCCGCTTTATGAAGTACCTCAGTGTGGGATCATGACCCCTCAAATTAAATTTTGTATGGTGATCCCTGGCACAAACATCTTGTCTGTCACATGTACATATACTGTCTAATGCCATGGCCCCATCCTGCCACCAAGGGCCAGAGCCTATTAGAAGTGGGAAGTGCAGCAGCCAGTAAAAAAACAGTAAGTGATCCTGATCATAGTAGTTTGGTCAGTGCTATAAAGCTTAGTAGGGATCTCAAATATCATCAGCGTGCCAACTTACTGACCAAGGCTTGAAAATCAGGATCTGAGAATGTGCTTCAGGAATGCACAGCATTATGTCTGTTTATTTGTCTGTTGCCTCCTGGGTAAGATTCTGCAGCTTCCATCAGGTTGTCAAGGTGTTAATGACCTACAGAAAACACTTGTCACTGAATTGGAGTCCACTGCATCCCCAGTCAAGCACTTGGCATCTGGGACCCTGGAAAAAACACTGCTCTGGGGTTCACAGGGACCACAAAGGATGCCAGGGCCATGACTACATGGCTAAAGGTCTCATCTGGTTGGAGACCTGTGGAAAATGACTTCAGAGGGACCAAGCCCTCTCCTAGCTGTTCTCTTCCCAGCTCTCTTCTAGAGGAATGACCAGGCTAAGCTTTTTCTCCAAATATTTTTCAGGCCCTATTGTTGCAAGAAGTAGTTAACAAAATGGCATTTGATAGCCACCAGCAGGTAAACCATCTATTAAATAAAAACATACCTTGGAGCATCAAGGTGCTTCTGAGGCTCAACTTGGACTCCATAAAATTATATTTAAAAATATTTTTATAGTAAAAAATACATGTTTATTGAAGAAACTTCAGAACTCTGTTACCCTGCTCCCTCCTCCAGACAACACAAGGAATTCCAGCATGTAGAAATAACCAATTTTAATATTTTGGGTTTTGGAAAATTAGCCCAGATTTGGGTATATTTTATATCTATATAGATATAGAGCTATTGCTATATAGTCAATTGATCCCGATATACATGATAATTTAAAAACTCTTTTATCATTTAACATCTTACAACATTATTTAAGGTGTTGATGATTTTTTTCAACATCCTTGTTCAATATCTTGAATATTCCACATTTTTTTCTAAAGTTTATCAAAGTGGCAGTGAATATTACTTTAGCAAAGTGTTTGTTCACATCCTAGTCAGGTCAGTCACAGAGGATCAATTTCTAAGCCTTTGGGTAGGTATTGGCCAGAGTGTTCTCTAGAAACTGTTCAGAATTTACACCCCCTGCAACCATAGACTGTGCTTTTGGAGTCTCTATGAAAGGTGAAGTAAAAATACAGGAATTTAAAAAATAGGCGGGAGACAGGGTAGATAGTCTCTTATGACTGATGGAGCTGCATCCCTGTGTCCTCAGTTGTGGTGTTTAAAGAAAGGTTGACCATTTTATTTAATTATCTCTATTTCCAACAAAGTGCAGGCGGCCGTAGTAAGATGGCATGTTCACTGATGCCGAGTGAAAGCGTGCACTGTTTGCAGTGCTCACATGACCATAACTTTCATTTTTCGTACTTAAAGGTCTTTAAAGTTGTCCAAGCATGCTTGCTTCTTTCCAGGTTTCTCCTCTGAAGCTTAAAAGTTTCCAAAACCTTGCTTCCACTTCACTGTGTTTTCAAAAGTGTTTGAAATCATGCTTAAAGAAAATTAAAAGAAAAAAATTAAATTTTCTCTCTAGAATAGGTCGTTTGAATTCCAAAGCAATTTATTTTGATAATTAGAGAAAATTAATAGCAAATCTATCTTCTCCAAACTGGAATGTGTTTATAAGCCTGAAAAACAGGGTGGTTTTTTTGACATTTTATTAAGGAATTAATGTTTTCATAGCAATTATTATGAATTTTATATGGGTGATTATAAATCAAATAAAACTTTACCAGTGACTTAATTGTCATATAAGTAAAATGGGGATGGGATGGCGGGGCTCATGAGGACTGTACCAAAGAGGCAATGTTGTGCAGTAGGCAGGATGTGCTTGGGTTATCTTGCCAAGGTTCAAATTCAACTCCACCATTGTTGGCTTTGGGCAAGTTACTTCTGTTCTCTCTGTGCTTTGATTTTCTTATTTGTGAAAAGGGGGCAGTAGTACTTCCAGAGTGAACAACTGCCCTGCTTTGCTCAGGACTTTCCTGCTTTTACCGTGGAAAACCCCAAATCTGGGAAAGCACTTCCTGAAACAAAAATTGGGTAGTTTTCAGGGATGGATGGGTGTGTGCTGAAAGTGGAAGGGAAAGTACAAAACACATACCTCCCCACAAGTGGCTAAAAGCAACATTGTTTTTAGTTTCAAGTGTATCCAGCAGAGATTATGTGCCTTCCATAATTGTTGCTCCCCACTCCCCATTGCTGATACTGGCAGTCATAAATTAAATGACATAATATTTAAAACAGTTGGACCCAGGCAGAAATATAGTAAGCATTCTAATTAGCTCTTATTACTATGTTAAGTTCCGTGCTACTTTTTGGTGGTACTGAATGATCTTAAAATCAGAAACATGTTTACTTTCCTGCTATTGATATGATGAGGGTTAGTACTGCAGTTCCTTGGAGCGGTAGAAGTTCAAGCAGGTGTCCCTGGATGGTCAGTAAAAGGTCCTGCCGTCACAGGGTGCCCACCATTCCTGCCCATTTTGCCTTTCAGCAGAGCTGCTCTAACCCTTACACATATTTAACAGTAGACTTTTCTCTCCCTGAGCTCAGGACCCCCATTACCGTTAATGCAAGCTCTACGTGTGTGCTTACTGGGACGGGAGAGCCTGTATCCTGTGACCCTGAATCTCTTCCTAAACTTCAGACCTGAAGAGAGCAGGGCAGGGAATTACTGCTTTCTCTCTATATTAGCTTCTTCAATTTTCCTTTATTTGGAGCCTGCAACACACATTCTTGTGACTTTAGGGGGATGAACAATAAAAAATGAAGATTTGAATGCTTTCCAAGAAGGGCTCAGCTCAGGGGACACTTTTTTTTTCTTTTAACACTGTTCTGGCAATTGACAAATCGCATGCAGTTGCCTAATGAGTCCGTATTTGCTTCCGAGGTTTCACATTTGCAAACTGTACAGCTGAGAAAGTAAGTGAAGTGTTCACCCACCTCGGGTGTGAGCTGACTGGTTTAATATACAGGACAGATAAACACTAGAATAGTGAAGATTCTAAACCAGAAGCTCAGAACCTTCAAATACAGTGTCCTACCCTTGTTCAGGACATTCGTTTCTCCCCAAGAATTCTTTTTAATGTATAAGACTTCAATTTATGTTTAAGAACTAGTAAACTATAGCAGTTTGACAGCCATTCACACTGAATTCTGTGCATTAAACCAACAGCATTCTTTTCCACAAACATCCATTGTTAGGACAATGCTCTCAGACAGAATTTATGAGAAATGGAATTATGTTACCAAGGAGATAGCATTTACTATAATGAAGAGTAGATCCTAGAAAATGGCCCCTTTTACAGCAGCTCAGAGCAGAGCCACAAAAGCAATTGATTGGTCTTGGCATTTAGTCTTATATCAGCTGTGTCATCCACAGCTTCAGGAGTGAGAACACTAATCTAAAGTGACATTTCTGTTCTGGCGGGCTTTTCTGCCCTGATGAAAGCAATTATTTCATTCCTAAATGATAATTTGCAGGAGTTTCAACCACTTTAATTGATAATTTTTTTTTTGTTCTGAGTTCAATTGTGAAGTGATTAGCTGATTTGGTAAATAGAAATTTAAGGTGTGAAATATACAAGTTGCTCCAAGGTAAAGTGCTAGTTACTGGGTGGAGAGAAATTACTTGATAAAGCTGCAGTTTTTCCATTATTGTGGAACTGCCAGTGGTATGGCTTAAAGTTCTGAGGGAAAATGAAGAACAAAACACTTTGATTCATGAGGGTTTTGGCAGACACCAAAACACACGATGAATAGGTTGGTCTTGCTGTGTGGTTCATTCAAGGGTTATTTGAGTCAAGGTGACCATTGGTTGAAAAGGAATGTGCAGACCTCTCTGCTTTCCTTATTACTATTCTAATGACTCATTCTGGAATCAAATCCTCTTATTTAAAATGTTAAGAATAAAAACGTTCATTGGCCAAAACCAATTAATTTAATTATTAAGTTCAAACATACACAAGGCATTTTCTGAAGATGAGGAAAGGCATTCAGTTGAAGGGCTTTAATTACTCTTTTGATCTATTTTACCACAAGTCAAAAAATGGTCATGATTATTTAATAAGAAAATATTTTTTAAAATTGAAGAACGCATCTTGATTTTGTTACCTTATCAAATGTTAGCAGTTGCAGATGTTTTTGACATTCTTAAAGCAATCAATTTCATGATATTTTCTTACAAGGGGAAAATAATGGTCATTTCACATGTTAAATGAGAAAAATAAAGCAAGAATGAAGGTCAAACTGATTTAGCACATCAAACAGTCTTTGTCAGCCAAGCTTAATATATCCTGAGTTTGTGGAACAAATGAAATTTTGCTGCTATGTTACACTTTGCTTCCAAACAATCATTACAACTGGTTTTATATATTGTGTGAGCATCAGACCGTCAGACAGTGCATCTTTACTGACGTGTTGCTGCAGCGATGATCTACAGCAGCAATCTGCCATTTATATAAGGGCAAAATGTGCATCTATATTTAGTTGTGAAATTGGCCTATTATACTCTTGATGTTTACAGAGGCTAACATAAATTAATGATGACAGCTATGAGCAGTGCATTAGTTAAGCAGCAGAGTTCTTACCTTGAACTTGAAGGTTCCAGTTTTAACTTCCAGCATATACCATACTGCTTTCTTCGCACATTAAAGGAAGGTTTCTGAAGTTATTACCTTTTCTTGGAGAGCAATATAAAACTTCAATTTGTGAGCTGTGTTGTGCATAATCCTACCAGATAATAGTTGTTTATGCATTCCTCAATTATAATACCTTGCAAGAAAGCTGATATTTATAATCATAGAGGAAAATACTCCTGGAAGACTTTTTTTTTTCTTTAGTGGGCTGATTTGTTTGACTTTGAACTCTGTGATGTCAGTGTGTAGTGGGCTGTTTTATTGAAATGAATGAAGGCAGGGCCAGCAGTACATACAGAATCTTCACCTTTTCTCTGGGAAGCCTCCTCATTTAGCTCATGTCAGGGCAGATATAGGTACTGGACTAACTATAGATTTCACCGGTAACTATGACCAGAGATCTGACAAGTATGCAGGTGTTCAAAGGTTCATGAGTTAAAATGCTGAAGCCTTTGATGAATTTTTGATGGCTGCATTTTTAATACAGGTGGGCCTTCTTCCTTTGAGGCTGCATGCCAGATTAATTGATAAAGAGTAGAAGTCTGTAGTGCTGGGTTCTACTAAGCGAACTAGTAGGAAAATCTATAAAAACCTTCCTGTCTGGCTCCTTAGCAGTACTTCTAAAATGTAAACTTTAAATTGGTTCTGATGCTACATTTCCTTTTCCATACAGTTAGAGAACCAAGACCTGCTGTGTTCTTTTATAAGGACTGGTTATTGCAGTCTAGAAATGTACATGCAGGTGTTAAAATTGGGGTTTAGAGAGAGGGTTTTCATGCAGAGATACCATGAATCTATCAATAATGTCCATAGGAGCTGTTTCACAAATATAACTATAAATTATTTGCAAAAGTGATAAAAATGTGGCTTGTGAAGTAGTCATTTGAGAGGAAGAAACTCTGAGTAAGTTGACCTACTTCTGTTGTTCCACTGTGATGATTATTTTTGCTCTTTATCATCCTTTATAGATCTCAGCTATATTATTTCCACAATCAGCATAATTTTTCCATGGAGTAGGAAACCAAAGTAACCAATTTTGTGAAAGTAAACTTGATCAGCCACATAGGATAACTTACCTTTCTTATTTGAACAAGTCATCAAGTCCAAAGTTATCTGTTTTTTTTCCCACCATGAACAAGTGGCCCAGTAAACAATTGGCATCCTTGTCCAGCTCTGTGGCAGCTTCAGAAACATTGGCAAATCATAGTCAATTTCATAATACTAGTTTCGTGATCGTGTCTCTACTGCTTCTTTAACCTTACATGGCTTTTAAAAAAATCTTGTGATCATTTCAGCAAAAGATTCAAGCAAAATTTCATGACTCAGTCTCTCCCCAGGTTTGGAGACCGGAGCAGCAAATTCTGCATTTCCACACTTGCCCATCCCCAGAAGCTCCATGTGAGCTCTCCAAGGTCCTGGAGTCAGCTTTGCCTGACAACAAGGAGAACTATTAGATTTGTGATGTTTGGGAAGATATTTTGAAAGATCATCTTTCTGCTAGGAGTATACATATAGTCTTTCTAAATAATAATTATCATTGCAAATTTGAAGTCTTTCACAGAAGTTTCTCAATCTTTTGGAGCAATTTATTCCCTTAACAACTGTTTGGATATTATTTTTTTTTTTGTATAAACAAACATGCTTGTCTTGCAACTGAATACCATTTTTTCCTACTTTAGTGAAGTAAAAAATGGACACTTTTCCCTGAACATAAAATCATTTATTTTTAAACCTTTAATCTTCCATTAATTAAATATATATTTGAAGAACTCATAAGTACAGCCGTGTTATACAATGTATAGACCATAGACATAAGGAAGACTGGAATGAAAAATCAGTATCTCTGCAATACAAGAATTTTATTTCATTTAAAAACCTAATGTGATATGTCATAACCAGTAAATAGAATCATATTGGTGAGAACCAAGTGTACATTGTAAAGGAGCACTGTGGATCTCAAAGCAAAGAACAGTTACTGTGAAGTGAGCTTAGATTCATATTAAACACATCTTATATAGTATTACTTTGTGCTAGTCACAATTGTAAATGTCTTGTAAAAATTAAATTAAATTTCAAATAGAACCGTATGAAGCAGACAGCATCCTCTTCCCATTTCACAGATGAGAGTAACTGAGACAAAATAGGTTAAACAATTTTCTCAAGTTTACATAATCACTAAGCTATAGAGCCAGGATTTAAATACAGGCAGTCTGGCTCCACAGTCCATGCACTTAACCTCCACCTTCTGTTAGCATGGAAGACGTACTAAAAAAGGCATCAGACAGAATTTAATGATAATCATTGTTTTGAGAGAACATAGTAGGAGTTTAAAATATAAGCAGTTTAAAGGTTGTCAAACAGAAGTTAGGCCTTTGATTTTATTTCCTTGGTTTGATTTTTACTGTCACTATTTGGGAAAGCAAATTTGCTAAAGTGAAGGTCATAGAGGTGGTAGAGAAAGGAGACTGGGAGGGCAGTGAGGGAAGCAAACAGGTATTTTGAATTACGGAAGATGTAGAGTAAAAAATGATGGCAGAGAAGAAGCCTGGTTAAAGAAAATTGTACAGAATTATGGAGAAATAGGGTAGTAATTGGATGTGGTACTAGGATTAAAATAGTTGGGCTTTTTTCCCCATCTGTGTTTTATATTTCTTATAGTAAAAGTTAATGCTTACATGATATCTACAATATGGCAGACATGTAGCAGTTTACGCACATTAGCTCAGTTACTCCTCTCAAGAATATTGTGATGTGGATGAGGGTATCGAGGCCTAAAGAGGTTGAGAGACCTGTCCAAGATTGCCCAGCTAGTAACCGTATGATGACATGAACTTGCAATGTGGCTACAAAGGCCATAGTCACTCCTGTGCTTCAAGTTTAAGGATGGGTTGACTATATTTGGGGGCAGTTCCGAGTCTTTCCAATTTCTAATTCTTCTCTATTGTAAAATTCTGAAGTGGACTCTACCATATTTAGAATTTATAAACTATCTTAATTGTTAAAATTTCAAATTGTGAAAGGAGTTAATTCCCTTATAGTTCACAATATACTGCCATGGAAATTCTCATGTGAGTCATTGCAGTGGCCCCAGGGGATTTGCCAAAAATGTCCTGTTTGTCATCCTTAATTTTTAAAATAAAATTGAATCTCAGCAATGTGACTTAGAATTACAATGTCTGCAAATGGCCAAGGTGGGTCTTCTAACTCCTTCACCAGCAGTCTAGACTAAACACATAACTTGCCAAAGGAACTTAAAATTCATAAAAATATTATATTTACTTTGTATTAAGTATATTTAATTGGTTATGCTATTATAGTTGTCCCTCTTGTCCCCTTTGCCCTGCTCTGGTCGGTACCCCTATTCCCTCCAATATCCTGCTTAGTTCATTCATGTCCATGGGTCATTCATATAAGTTCTTTGGCTTCTTCATTTCCTATACTGTTCTTAACATCCCTCTGTCTATTTTGTACCTACCAATTGTGTTTCTTATTCCCTGTACCTTTTCCCCACTCTCTCCCACCCTCCTCCCCACTGATAACCCTCCATGTGATCTCCATTTCTATGATTCTGTTCCTGTTCTAGTTGTTTACTGTTTTTATTTTTGATTTTTAGGTTCAGCTTTGTTGATAGTTGTGAGTTTGTTGTTATTTTAATGTTCATAGTTTTGATGTTTTTCTTAGATAAGTCCCTTTAACATTTCATATAATAAGGGCTTGGTGATGATGAACTCCTTTTAACTTGACCTTATCTAGGAAGCACTTTCTCTGCCCTCCATTCTAAATGATAGCTTTGCTGGATAGAGTAATCTTGGATGTAGGTCCTTGCTTTTCATCACTGTGAATACTTCTTTCCAGTCCCTTCTTGCCTGCAAAGTTTCTTTTGAGAAATCAGCTGATAGTCTTATGGGAACTCCTTTGTAGGTAACTCTCTGCTTTTCTCTTGCTGCTTTCAAGATTCTCTCTTTATCTTCAACCTTTGAAATTTTAATTGTCATGTGTCTTATTGTGCCTTCTTTGGGTCCAACTTGTTTGGGCTTCTCTGAGCTTCTTGGACTTGTATGTCTATTTCCTTCCCCAAATTGGGGAAGTTTTCTTTCATTATTCTTTCTAATAAATTTTCAAATTATTGCCCTTCTCCTTCTGACACCCCAATGACTCAGATGTTGGTACATTTAAAGTTGTCCCGGAGGTTCCTAAGCCTCTCCTCATTTTTGTGAATACTTGCTTCTTCTTTCTGTTCTGGATGAATGTTTATTTCTTCCTTTTGTTCCAAATTCTTGATTTGAATCCTGGATTCCTCCCCTACACCGTTGGTTCCCTGTATATGTTTCTTTATTTCACTGTGTATAGCCTTCACTTCTTCCTTTATTTTGTGGCCATACTCAATAATTTCTGTGAGCATCCTGATCACCAGTGTTTTGAACTCCACATCTGGTAGGTTGACTATCTCTGTATCACTTAGTTCTTTTTCTGGAGTTTTGATCTGTTCTTTCATTTGGGCCATATTTCTTTGTCTCCTCAAATTGACAGCCTCCCTGTTTTTCTGTGGAGACCTGCTTTGACTCCCTGTGTCAGTGTACCTGTTACATTGTAAGGCATGGCCTTAGGTATTTGCCAGGGTGGGACAACCTGCTTTGTTGCTTTGTGGTGCTGTATGTGAGGGATGAGTAAGAGAGGAAACAATGCCACTTGCTTTCCTCCACTTCCTGCAAGTGTCTGGTGTCCTCCTAGTTCCTGCTGGTGCTGATTCCCTGAGTGAGTGGGTTTGCACACATTCTAGGATCCAGTGGACCCTTTAAATGGACTCTCCTGAGTGACCTGCAGTTTCTTCTGCCACCTCAATCCCAACTGGTTTTTACAGCCAGAGGTTATAAGGCTTTATTTATCTGGCACTGGAACCCGGAGCTGTGCAGTCTGGCCTGTGGCTGGCATTGCTCACTCCCTTGGTGTCCCTCATGTTTTTTATCCACTGAAGTTGAATGTGGGGACTGCCTGTTCCACTGGCCACTGCCACCACTTCCTCATTGCTGCCTTGCCACACTGCATCCTCTCTGCCCAAGCTACCCATCTCAGTTCTCCTACCTGTCTGAATGAATGCTTCTTCTTTAAAACCTTGGTTGTTGGACCTCCATGGAGTTTGATTTTCTGTAGTTCTGCTTGTTTTTTTGTTTTTAGATTGGTTATTATCCTTCTTATGGTTGTGCAAGGAGATGAAGCCTGTCTACCTACAGCTTCATTGTGTCTGGAAGTCCTCATAAAATTATTTATAAAAAAATAAAATCACTTTACATTCATCATGCATTGTCATTACCAGTAAATTTTTTGAATTCCTATTATCTATGCTTAAGGTATAACTTTAGAAACTTATAAAATATCTTTAAGAGTGTTGAGAACATAGATAAAATAATATTATTAAAATCAGGGATACTTGTTTTGGATAATTCTGACAACTTCAATAACAAAAGTGGGATTTAACTTTATATAATTTATAATAAGGGGGAAATTCTAGATACTAGATCATTGCCCTTTTGGTTGGAGAGATAGGACCCTTAAGGAGAATCTGAAAATCATTTACTCTATTCCCCCCAACATATACATATACATACAACTTTGTATAGGACTTTGTCTCTCTCTCTCTCTTTACACACACACACACACACACACACACACGTCTCTCTTTTGAAACGTCTGTTGATTTTTTTGTTTTTAGTTGGTGGTAGTGATTGGTGAGGTAGATAATATGCTCAACAAAGAGAGGTGAAATTTTTATTTGATGAGGAATAAGGAAGTCTCTCCTTCCTGCTACCCGGAGCCTAAGTGGAAGAGCATTAGAGCAATGGGAGGTTTGGGCTCAGGGGGTAACGTATTGTGGCTGTGAAGTTTAATCATATTTTAGATGGCAAAGGTCAGCACTACATTTACTCATGTACAAACAATCCATCCTTTAGTAGTCTACAAATTTTTTTTTTTTGGTTTTCAACACAATGTGTGAATACAAAGTTTATTTTAGGTTTTAATGTAGTCTTTAATTCAATTTGAGATTTGTTTATTACTAGGCTCTACTTCACAAAAGCAGACAAAAGATTACTCCACAATCTGTGTCATTGTCTTAAGGTCTTTAGATTCATCTATTCTGTCAGCATCTCCATAACCTCTATAATCCTTTGACTGTATTTTATTGCTGTTGCCCTCAAAACCAATTACTACTTATTACAGACACAGTGCTATCATTCTGAAATTCTTCTGAACTATGGTGTCTGCATAATGATGTGATGTGGGAGTCATGGAAACCCTTTGTTATTG
This sequence comes from Anoura caudifer, assembly GCA_004027475.1. NCBI lineage: Eukaryota > Metazoa > Chordata > Mammalia > Chiroptera > Phyllostomidae > Anoura > Anoura caudifer. Next base: position 57,759 of record PVKU01000178.1, read on the forward strand.
AGATTATAGCCAAGAAGATTACTCCAGTGAGGTAGCAAGTGTGTGTTAGATTAAAAAAGAAGGGAGGGAGGTGTGGAGAAGAGAAAAACAGCAAGAAGGTGGGGCAGGAACACAAAGTAAGTGCACTCTGTGCTATTTTAGAAAAGTCAAGTGTCAGAGGGCAGGGTGTAGGCAAGGCCCCAAAAGGCTTTGGTGTCCATTTATTCCCTTTCCCTGGGTTGATACAGGAGGCTACCTCCCCTCTACTAGGCTTTGGAGCCCTTTAGTTTGCTTCCAAGCTCTTGGGCTTTCCTCCCCAATGGTTTAGTTTTTTCTTAGATTATTGATAAGCCTATGTATTATTATCAATTTTATAATAATTGCCTAATCCTCTAGTTGCTTCAGTTGAATAGAAAAATTCCTAGCATATATATGAGTAATATTAATTGCCATATTTTTCAGACCATAAGATGCACCTAGGTATTAGAGGAGGAAAATAGGAAAAAAATGTTTGAAACAAAAAGTGTGGTAAAATATTTAATAACATAAATAATATTTCACCAATGTAAATGTAAACAGAGCTCAATAGCAGCATTAACATCCATTATCCCTCCCAAATTTGGGGGGAGAAAGTGCATTTATAGTCTGAAAAAGATGGTAGGTAACAAACAAGTCCATTTGTGATCATTGGAATGACATGTATAAAGGAAAATTACATGTATCGTCCATTAAAACTACCTTCAAAAATGGTCTCCCAAATTATTGCCCAATTATAAAATGAGTTCCTGCTCCATTATTGACTAAATGACATATTTTAATGGGCTTGTATACTTTTTAAAACTTTAATTAGCTAACATAAAATTAAAACATATAAAATTGGAAATGCCATGTAAAAATTCAGGTTTTGTTCTCTAGAAATAGAAAAACTAGAAATGTGGCAGCACCAGCCATACCTTATGCAAGGCTGCAGTTGGCTGAATGTGTGTGCTGTCCCTTTGCTTGGACTGCTGTCGCCCAGCTACCACAGTCGCCGTCGGGCCTCCCCACGCATTGATATTCCCCGCCGTAACCCTGCACACCCTCGAGTTTGTAACCTCTGCTCTAGAGCTCTGTCATAGTCACTTACTGGACCAAAAAAAAAAATTATAAGTTCAGCCCAGCTTCTGGAGTAGTAGTTGATTTTAAGAACACAAAGAGGGCAAAGCACTGAACTTGAACCGCTGCCCTCTACAAGTGGGAAAGAAAATGTGTGAAAAGGCAGTTCTTTTGGCACAGGTGACTTAAATGGTGTTAGATGGATTGCTTGTATTATAGAAAGGGAGGGCTATGGATCATTCTTCTATCTTAAGATGTTAACCTGGATCCTGGTTATATGTTGTCAGATTTTAAGCCTTCTTTCACTTTATTGACATCATTTTCAACAAGCCAAAATTGATCATTTACAGAATTGAATGGAGGCCAAATAAGAGATTGGGGAATAAGTAGCATCACATGTCCTTTCCTTGTAAATTAGGGATATTTCTGCCTGAGATTATCACCTGAGTTATCAAGAAGCAAAGGTTTGCCACCTGACACTACTGTGACTTTGAAAATGATAGCGGCAGCTTGTCTAGTCCTGAGAAATACATTACTTAGCTATTGTGGAATATTTTATTATAGAGTAAACATGAAACTGGTTGGGGTATTAGCGTAGCAAATATTTGATGAGAACATTATGGCATTGCTTAAATTACATAGATACTTTGAGTGTTTGCAGCGAGTACAGTGATTATACCATGAACATATTAGGTGTGCTATAATGTTATATAGAATGTTACTGTCCATATTATACCAAGAGACTGGAGCCACACTTTGAACTCATTTTGATCTATTCCTCTGGCTTTATCTCCTTCCTTGTTTCTTTTTCATGTTATTATAATGGGAAACCAGAATGCTAGTTTCAAAGATTTAAAATGCCTTCGGAGTTCAGTAAAATGGATACTTACAAATGATCTTAATAGTACCTGGAAACTGTAAATATTACCCAATTACCTATCATCAGTGTCTGACTTAGAATTTGTCAGACACAAAATAGAGCAACTCAGAGTAGGTGGAATTTTTCTATCAGATGCTCACAGGCAACTTCAGTTGTGCCAAATTCTGCCCTCAGCGATGTGAGCAAACTTCAAACAGGAATGCACATGAATAGTTAAAGAAAAATACTGGATTCCACCTGTTGCCACTTCTGTGAAGTAATATGTCTATAATGTTTATGAATTTTAATAACCCACAGAGCTTTATCTTTCAACATTAAATTTATATTAAAGTTTGACTTTTCTAAGCAATGTATTTTATCATCTAGTATTTTAGAGATTCTATCCATTCATTAGTGTATGTCCATTGATAAAAGTATGAAAGTATTCTTTTATCAAGTAATTACCCGCATACTTATAAAGTCACATTGAAATCTTCATCTTTAATAGGATGTTTTCTTTATCTGAAGGTCTTGATCATTACCGAGGGCTGGAAGCATCATCATCTTATTTGTTGATTCTGTGAATTGTGTTTGTATTTACTGTTTTTTCCTGGGGTGATAATTGAAATAAAAATTTTTAAATGTGTGCTTTTGATGGCTTAAGATCCCAGCGGGGTCTTAAGACTTACCTTAAGAACAGACATGTAAATATAAGCCCAATATTTTAATAAATTGGTTATAGCTGAAAACATCAAGCATCGTCTATAAATCTTATGGTTATGTCTTAGGAACAATGAATGTATGTTAATACATGGTAAATTGGGAAAAAAATCCTAACAAGCACACTACATTTACTCATTGCACTTGAGTTTATGGCATATAAGTCCAAAGGTAGAATTTGTGGTTTTAGAGGACATTGTCTGGAACTCATTTTACCATGGTCCCTGGAATTTTGAAGAAGATTTTGGTAGCGCTTTGCTGGGAAAAGAGGAAATAAAAATAAAGCAGTTTCTATCTGATGAGAAAATCATATGTTCTGAACAACACTTTTTCACTTCTTTGATTTCAGTTTACAAGCATTGAGAAAAGAGAAATCCCGAGATGCTGCTCGCTCCCGTCGGGGCAAAGAAAATTTTGAGTTCTATGAATTGGCCAAGTTGTTGCCTCTTCCTGCAGCCATCACAAGCCAGCTTGACAAGGCATCCATCATTCGACTTACCATTAGCTATCTGAAAATGAGGGACTTTGCTAACCAGGGAGACCCTCCGTGGAACTTGCGAATGGAAGGCCCTCCACCAAACACATCGGTAAAAGGTAAGTTTTAAGCCTCTGTTCACTGTGGAAGATGGTGGCCTGCAGGTGTCCTTAAGATGAAATGTTTACCATCATCCTTTCTTCTTTTCCTGCATATCAAATCCTTTAAAGGGATATAAATGTGGAAATCTGAACTCTGCATGAGAAAGACACCATGTGAAGGTGATAATGGACCTCTTCAATTTTCTGTTTTCTTTTAAAAAAATCTGTCAGCCTAAATATTCTATCATGTATAAGGTTTCAGAGAAATGAGAATGAAATGACTTACATTAAAGTGCTTCCTGGGTTTAATTTAAGTTATGCTAATACATGCAAATTTTTATTGATGGGTGGAGTATGAGAATATTTGCTAAAGGGTAGAGCTAATATTTTCAGTCTTTAGTAACCAAAGAAAAGAAGGAGACAGAGTCCAGCTGTAGCAGGCATTTTGAGCAGTGATTTTATTGACTGATAAAAAAATCAATCCATGTATTAATGTTTCAAATAGCTATATACATGACCTAGAAGCTTCAAGTATAAGCATATACATGTCCTCCAAATCCATGGTGCAGTTAACCTGAAGTTATTTAAAATTTTTAAGCCTTTTTCATTCTTATAATTAATGGAGGTATTTCCTTGTATGTTCCTGTAACTCCTAATAATTTATGGCACTTCTAGCATTTTAATATGAATGTGTATGTTTAACAATGTATGTGTGGTGTTGGTCATTGATTTCCTAACTTTGAGGGTATGTTATTCGAAGCCTAGGACTTTAGGGATCTGCTGGTTTCTTTTGCCCTACCCTTGTATCCAGACCCTTGATGAGTGTAGAATAGAACTGGACATTCGGCAGAATTTCAGGCAACATCTGCTACGGGAGGAACTAAGTTCTTCAGTTATGTGATTTTACCTTGACAGGTGCCTTCGGAGAAGGGCTCATATTTTTGGTTGTTGTAGGAAAGGGTACTAGTGGGGAGCTATAACCCTTACAGGATTCAAATTAAAATGAGAAGTCAAAAGCAGTTACTGTTTAAGATCTGTGCCCAGAGGTGTGATCACATATGAGTATGTGCACGTGTCTACAAGTTCATTTCTTGCCTATTGCTACTTAGGGTTTGTGTTTTTTACATTTATGAGACAAAGAAAATTAGAATTTAAATTGCAACAAGTTATTTTCCTCTGGAGTAGGGGTTGGCAAACATTCTCTGTAAAGGGCCATATAGTAAATATTTTAGACTTTGGGGGTTAACTCAACTCTGCCATTGTAGCGTGAAATCAGCCATAGCCAATATGCTAAACAACAGGGTGTGGATGAGTCCTAATAAAACTGGGCTTACAAAGCAGGCAGCTGCCACTGGATCTGGCCCACAAGACTCTGGCTCTAGAGTGTAAGACTGACATTCTAAGGCTGAAAACCTTACAGTGAGGTAGCTTTTAAGGGCAAGATGTGAGTTCAAGGCAGCAGGGGACAAACCAACCAAGGCACATTTCTGCTGTCTTTTTATAGCCCGTCCACCCTTAAGAGTGTAGATGTCAACTTGGTCATTCACCAGTCCTTGTCCCAGGGGCCAGTGTAGTAGGGAATTTTCCCAGGCTAAAGATGTGAATATAATCCTAGTAAATATTTATTATACACATAAGAGCTTATTCAATAGGCTGTCTTCAAATTTATTCCAAATCATGCAAGATGGAAGGGAAGGATAAGTGCAAAAGGTTATAAATCATACAATGTGCAAAATGTTATTAAATTTTAAATATGTTGCTTGAGGGACTGGACTTGTATTGTGTTGTTTAGGATAATTATCTTTTCCTTTAGTTCCATTTTTCTTTGAATGAGTTTGCATTTTATAGGTTTTTCTTGGTAGTAGTGGCTACCAAAGTAGAAAAATCTGATGTTTCCCTTGTCTGTCCATTCTTCTATTATTCTTAGAATCATAGCCTTTTAGAGATACAGAATTATAGGTCATATAGAACTAGGCCTTTGTTTTACAGGTGAGGGAAATGATGTAGAAAGAGTGTACAGTTAAGTGCCCACAGACCTAACACTGGAATCCTGTTTGTTGTTTGTTTGTTTTGAGTTTCTATGTTTTTGCCTTTCTGTCTAGGGCTCTTTCTTGACTTTGCATGCCATCCTTGCGCAGGCGCCATGCTAATCTTCTCTGTATTGTTCCAATTTTAGTTTATGTGCTGCTAAAGTGAGCACTAGTGCTCTGTCTATCATATTGTATTCATTTCTAAAGATAATACTTGATTTGTATCACCATCATCAAACATTCCAGGTGAGAATTCTCTCAGTTTTGGAGTGTGACTGATAATTCGATTTTATTTTGTGGCCTCCGGTCACCTCAACTCCATCACTACTCATCATGATAAAGGTAAAAAAAAAAAAAAAAAAGAAGAAACTCTGGTCTCTGGTCTCTGCTCTCATGGGTTTCAGTCTGTGGAAGGCCATGATGGTGTCAGTAAGAAAAATAAGGAGCTTGGATGGATGTTTAGGAGCCTGGAAGGAGATTTCAGTTGCTACATGTTTGCTCCCACTATTAGTAACCTGACGATTGGCTAAAACTGAAGCTGTGAGCACAGTGACAATATACTGTTTATCCTGATTCTCAAAAGTTGCTAGGAATGCAATGGGCACTTTCTGTAAACTGGCTCTGCTGCACAGTATATGTATATTTTATCGCTTTTCCCTGGTTCTTTAATGCAAACCTGCTACTCATACTGATCAAACATTCATGAAACAACAACATCAAAGAAATTTGTTTTAATTTATTAAGGTCTTCTACGGTGTGCCCTTGAAGAAGTTCATGTGGATAAACAAGCTTATATAAATAGCCTGTAGCATCATGTGAAATACAGTTCATAATCCAACAATAAAACGATAGACATTGTACTTTGTGCTTCTCCGAGCCCTCTCTTGAATAAACCTACAGGCATTTGGAAATTTATATGAAAAGTACTTATACATTGTAGGCAACATTTTAAAAAATGTGATGAGTTGTTCATCTTAATAATTACATTTCAAAGCTTAAGTTTAAATTTGTCTTCTACAACTATATAGAAATTTAATCATTTTAATTTACTGCTTCAGAAAAGTCCTTTACTCTGCCCTGTGTTTAATCACATTTTTTCTTAAAAGTCTATAAAGGTTGATGAGTTTGTTTTGTGATACCCATTGTGTATAGATTATTTACAAGGTGTGCTTGCAGAAAGAACACTCAGGTGACAGTGTGTAATATGTCCTGAGTCAATTACTTCATGGAAATGATATGTTAAACCATCGGAAGGTAACAGATAATTTTTTCCATTATTTTAGAAATATCTGTATTGTTATAATACAGATCAAATATACAATGAATATAATGCATTATTCAGGAAATGACCAGCCATTCTTGGCAGTGTTTCAGCTAAATAACTGATGATTGTAACCTTTAAAGAAATCTCATTGTGGTGACTGTTGGTAAATCACTTCTCCATTCATAGTAATTTCTATTTAGAGGCTATCTGAAAACCATTATATCTTTTATTAATCTTAAAAGCAATAGCTGCTGATTTGACATTTGCTAAAACTAGATAAATTTTCTGTCTTTCTAATATCACAGACTTCAGTCAATTTTTGGAGTCTATCTGCAGCAACTCTATTAATCCAGGAATATTTACTACTGTAAGCATACGTTTTATTTTAATTTAAACATTGGAGCTTTTAAATAATTTGCCTGTGTGTGTGACAGGCAGCAGTGCTAAAATACTGTCTGTAAAATACAAGTCATTTTTAGCCTTTGGAAGGAAACAGTTGAAATAATAGGCAAGACAATTGGTAGTTAAAATGGACTAAACACAGGGAAGAACATTTGCTATTTTCATAGAATTTCTCTTCACTGTTTCAGGCATGTATTCTGAAGTAATGTAGATTTTTCTGCAGGTCTTTATTCAAGCAACACATGATCTCTCCTTAGCCAAAGACCGGACCGTTCCTTAAGCAATGATTTTTCATGGATTCTTTTAAAATAGTCTTGTAGGGTAAGTGAGCACAGGACCTCCTTCAGAGTAACATTGAATCACTGTAATGGTTGTCCCCAAAACTTAGAAAGCATTTTATAAAGTGATTCCATTTCCACAGAAGTTAGAGAGATTCCAAAACTGTCTGAGCAATAGGTCCTCTTGGTCTGAGCCGCTCAAAGGTCTTCCAGTGTCTGTTCTGGTATTTTACCATGTGCGTTTATGTCCCACCAAATGACATTCATGTTTGAAGGCAGGTGTCATCTTCCTTATTATTAAAAAACCATGTGAAATGCAAGTTCTTAGAAGCAGGGCATGGCATGTGCACCAGCCTGTGGGATTCTTTTTTCTTTTTACACAGGCAAATGGTAGACCCAGACTGAAGTGAATCCCTGGGTTCTGGACAGAAGCTCCCTGTAGGGCTACGAGAGCAGGAGAAAAGATGGAGACTTGGTTCTTGCTCGGATCGTGTTCTTACCTCCACCATCCTCAGTAGACTGACGGCCTCTCTGCTCTCGTCTTTAGTTCCATTTGCCTCAATCCAGAGTCAGTGGTGGCACCAAATGGGGATGGAACCATCCAAAATCTGAGCTGCCAATGGTCATTCCTGTTTGCTTTTGTAGCTAGCAAGTGCCAGGTTTTACTAGTAGTATATGGACATATTATGTGATATAATTGCCTTTTCATAGGTATGCTTTCAAGAAGGCTTTTTAATTACATGCTATTTTCCTTTTATATCTTTCTAGTAAAGTTATGATTTCTGAATGAAGTTGATTTAAGAACTAATCTTTTACTTTTATTTTACATCATGTTTGAACAGCGTTTATAGTGCCACACTTCCCTGGGATCGTCATTTCTGACACCAGGCAGGAAGAGCTTTCTGACAACTGTGGGTCTTACGTTTGGCGGAGCAAGTGTCTGAGACACTAATTCTGTGAAGTTTCACCTTTTATCAGGAAAAGCTTTGATATCTACAAAGGGAGTCTGTAGTCTACCTTCAGCATGAAAAGTACTAGAAAGCATTGCTGGTTTCATGCCACCTGCCACCGTCGAAAAGTTTGACAGGTCACTACTGTTTTCAGTGCATCTGTCGCTATCGAGTACCCAGACTTACCCTCAGCCCCAGACGCTGACTCAAGGAAAGGATTCCTGTGGGAGTGATGACTGAGAACATGTGAATACTCAGGTGTGCTAGCCAGCCACTGCCAGGGTGGCACGCGGTTGCCACACCTCAGTCGCGTGCCACAAAGCCTGCGCTCCTCAGGTAGCTAGAGTGTGCCTGTGTGTTGGCAGGTCTAGGCTGGGATGAGCTAGGCTGTTCTGCATCTTGCCACAGCTCTGGCTGGGCTTGACTCCTTGCTGAGAGCTCAGCTCAGATCTACGCCCTGTCAAGGGGCAGCAGATATTTGGGAAAAACTCTTTTCGTGGTGATGGCAGAGGTGAAGAGGGGTGTGCAAAAATATATTTAAAAAGATATCAAACTTAATTTAATGCTATAAGCATTGAATGCCATTTGGTTTATAAATCTCTCTCCCTCTCTCTTTGGGCACTTACACAATGGCAAATTTCACCCAAATCTCAGAGTTTCCTGTATTGGATTCAGTAGATGGGATCCAGGATGTACTGCTCTTTGTGACCCTCTCTGTTACGGAAAATGGGGAGCTTTGGCATAGTTGTAGTTATCAGGGTGGATCACACCTCCACACCAATGTACACCTTCCTTCAGAGCTTTTCCCTTGTGGACATTTACTGTTCTTCCACAATTGCCCCCAGGCCTCTGGTGGCCTGCTCCGAAGAGGACCATACTATTCCCTTTGGAGGGTAAGCTGCTCAGTTCCTCTTCCTGTCTCTTTTTGGAACCGTGGGACGTTCTTGCTGGCTGCCATGGCCCACGGCTGCCTTGTTGCCATCCGCACTGCTCTTCTGCTCTGCGCGAGCACGCCTCACCAGCTCTGTGCCCTGTTAGGGCCAGCGTCCTACCTGTGGGGCTTACTGAATGCCATCACTCAGATGGCGATGACCTTCAGGTGGCCCTTCTCCGGGTCCAACGAGATCAGTGGCTTTTCTCTGATGTCCCTCTCATGTTCAGATACCTTCAGAAACCAATCGGCCTTCAAGGAAAACACATGATACCTATTCAGGAATTTTTATGTGGAGAATTTGGAAATAGGGATGAAGGAGTGCGTGTGTGACCTTTCGTATCCTGTATCAAGATTCATCAGTCCCCCCCGCCCCCCATCATCTTCCTTTCTTCTAGCAGCACTAAACACCACACCACAATTTGTGCTTTTGTCTATGCCATCACCTGCCCTTTTCCTTCTGTTCGCTTTACTGAACTCTTATTCATCTTTTAAAAACCAGCTCAGATGTCATTTTCTTATGTAGATTTTCTCTTCTTCCCAAAAATGTTAGGCATTTCTTTCTGTAGGTTACTGATAAGTCTCATGTTGCTTCACTCTCAGTTCATAATTACTTTCTGTATATCCCCATCTCTATACTTAGACTGTGGGCTGTTGGAGGGAATGATTTGAGTCATCTCATGCATGTTTATGTTTCCATGTGCAGTACTCAGGAAAATAAGTATTTTACCATATTTTTAAGTTGAATTGTATAGCATTGGGTTGTAACTTGGGGTTGCCATTATCAGAGCTGATGCTGATACTGATGCCGGTGAGAGCTAAGGGTGGGCCTAAGTCATAGGCTAGGAAGAAGAAAGAGTAAAAATAAAAGGAAGGAGGATGATGGGAATAGTGTAAAACCACTGGAAAAATAAACAGTGAGTGGATTAAGAGCTAGGGGAAATTGTAGCACCCCCATTGCCACCCCCAGGATGACCTGCCAATCCTGCTCTGCAATGGTCTCCCCCTGCCACCGTGTTTCTCTCATGTAATATACAGGCTGAGGATTGGAAGTTAAAGGCAGGAGTCTCAAGAAACCCATAACAGTCTTGGGTATGTAAGTTCAATTCCATTCAACAAATATCTAAGTACCTAACCTTAGTAAATCTTGTGAGTCCTCTGCTGAATATAGTGAAGGGACATGCAAAGAATAAAAGGCATAATCCTGGCCTTGGAGGTATTTGCCATTCATAGAGAAATAAAGGAATAGTAAAGAAAAAAGGGAATGATGGAAGATGAGAGCTTTTGATAAAATTAAATATACCTGTAACCTGGCTTATAATGCCCTCTCTGGACCTCAGTTTCCTCATTTGGATTTTCTTTGTGTCGATGATGCTGGTCTGGAGGGTTGCTTACTCTCTAATTCAAACCCCAGTTCTTTAGAAGGGATTTTGCAGTTACTGTCTCAAATTAGCCTTTCCTGGAACTGTTGGGTTTCTTGAAGCTGTTTATTAATGTCAAAAGCCACATGTTCTAGTTCTTCAGAATCTATGATAGTTTTCATTTTCCTTCTCTTTTATTTAATGACCCTTTACAGAAAACTTATCATGTCTCCCTTGTGGTATCGGTTCAAAACATATGATATAGTGCCTTCTTTTAAAAACTTTTACCTGTTGATTATCAAAATTTCTATATATGCAATCATAAAAGAGAGGAAATAAGACATCACACAATGAAGTTTTAAATTAAAAAGTTAGGTGCCAAATACTCATATATGATGTAGAAAAAATTTAGATTTAGAACTTTATATATTGCTCTCACCCTTGACAAATTTTAGGGAATGTACTTACATTCTGTATCACATCCAACTTATTTAAGAAGTCTACCAGTCCCTGATAATGTAATATTTTAGTCATGACATTCTGTGGCGTTGCATTATACCACACGCACTCACTTATTTAGGACTTTCAAGTTTATGTGCTTCATTCTTTAGAGCTAGAATTCTTTAACGTGCATCAGTTAGTCCTATCACCTCTTGCAAAGCACAATATATAGTTTTGGCACTCTGCAGATAATAATATTTCATGGGCATAGCAAAGTAGGAGTCACCTCTGACTGCTTCATATGATTGAAATTGTACTGTGGCTTTAATTTTCAAAAATGGCTTTCTGGATACTGTGCATAAGGTCTTAGCTGTGCCTTTATAAACAGCTGGTGACCTCCAACTGTAAAACTACTGTGGCTTTGCATACTGATTGACTGCAACTTTTCACATCCTTTCTGGGTCCATAGTATGTCTGCAGATGTCAGAACCTGGGCAGGAAATGAAGGCCAACAGAATTTTCAGTTTAAAGATCTTACGGATCGCCTGTTTCAGTCCCCTTGCCATTGTGTTGAGAAAAATGATGCTAAGAAAAGTTTAGTGATGCAAAGCAAGTCCATGACAAACTTGGGACTGGAATTTAGGCTTTTGGATCCCAGTTCAGCACATTTCCCACATCATAAAGACAGTTTTCCACATTTGGCGTGTGTCCTCAGCTGTTCATCGTTCATCCCTTTTCCCATTTACATTTTATATAAATGTATGTGTTTACATATGGCTCATGTGGATAGACCGATCTTTTTAGATCAAATGTTACCATTCTGCCCTAATTCTGGAAATTTTTTTTTTTTTTTTTTTTACAAAAAGGTCTTAAATGTGGACATTAGGGGAAGTTGAGTGAAGAGTATTGTGGGAACTCTCTGTACTAAATTTGCAACCATCCTATAAATCTAAAATTATTCCAAAATAAGAAGGCTATTTTTCAAAAACCACTATAATTTACTCTAATGACAGAAACATGAGAAAAATAAACCTCTGCCCAAATGGGTTGTTCTGTCCCAGTTTGCCTGCATTTCCAGCTGGTCAGTGTTGAGTCCTCAGAGGCCCAGCCTCCTCTGGGGCTTCAGTGTTTAAGAAATGTTATCAGCCAGCCAAGATGGAGGAATAGGTGGACACACTGTGCCTCCTCTCACAACCAAAATTAAGGACAACAAAGACTTAGAAACAAGAAAACAACCAGAACTCATAGAAAATTGAACTGTTTGGAATCCAACAACCATTCATCCAGACCGGTAAGAGGGGTGGAGTCTCGGCAGGAAAAAGTGGAGGTACGGACCGGGCAGGCAGGCAGCAGTGGCTGGCAGATCCCAGGTTCACAGGTGGCGGCTAGCAGACCCCTGGCACAGGGTGGCAACTGTGCAGACCCAGTGAGGCCGTGCAAGGCGGCTGGCTGACCGGGTGGTCCCACACTGGAGCACAGATAATCCAGGCAAAGGGGAAGCAGCGGAAGGGA